>JANHGO010003523.1:0-26937 GCA_024606505.1 Aquila spilogaster | reverse complement strand
ACTGGACATTAGGAAGCATTTCTTTACCAAGAGGGTGGTCAAACACTGGAACAGGCTTCCTAGAGAGGTGGTCAATGTCCCAAGCCTGTCGGTGTTTAAGAGGCATTTGGATAATGCCCTTAATAACATGTTTTAACTTGGTCAGCCCTGAATTGGTCAGGCAATTGGACTAGATGATTGTTGTAGGTCCCTTTCAACTGAAATAGTCTAGTCTATTCTACTGCAAGATGTTAGTTTTTGCATAGCTACATTAATTTTCGTTTACCAGAACTGAAACTTGTTATCATCCAGCCGCTAAGTTTCATAACAGCCTCCTGAAAACATTCAAAATAAGCTTTTTTACCGAATATCTTTGTATCATTGGCAGAATCTGCCATTTTATAATTCCCTTTTCAGATCACTTCTGAAAATGCTAAAAAAACCCATGCAGATTTCTGTGGATTTCAGTTGTTAAGCTTCTTCCATTGTGAAAATACACCATTTATTCTTTTATTTTGTTGCTGAACCAGATCTTCCTTTTTTGTTTCACAATAGCTTCTTCTAATTCTATGAGTTATTTGGAGGACACTATCCAAAGTTTTTTGAAATCTACATTATTACTGACTGGCTCAACATCCTCATCACATTAATTAACTCCTTCAAAGAATTAGATTTGTAAGCTGAGACTTCCCTCTACAAGAACTATGTTAGCTTTTCCCTTAGCACTGCATTTACCTATGTGTCTACTTCTATTAATTTCAATCACTTTATCCAGTGTGGAATTAACTAGTGCATAAGTCCTTCAACCATTTCTGAGAGCCAAAAATACTACTTCTGCATCGCAGTCTGTTGTGGTGGTGGTGTTGCAGAACACTGAGCACAACGGTGTCCTGAGCCTTACCAGCAGCACTAAAATTAGTTGATACATATCAGAAAAGAACAAACACAAAAAGTTGTAGTACCTTGAGAGATCAAGACGACAGTCATGTACTTCAAATTAATCAGACTTTACAAGAGAATGTGATTTTTAAAAAATACATTTTTTTCCAGATGAGTAATCAAAGTGCCACATGCGTCAATCAATAGCAATCACTTCCTCAACACAATTTTTGTCCATCTACATTTGGAAAAACAGTTCTACATGGCTCAATAACCAGAAGGTGGAAGGTAATCGGAAATAACTCAGAGAGAAACAGAAATTATTTCTGTAGATTTGTTTCATTAGGAAAAATTGAATCAAGAGGACTAAGAATATGCAAATTTTAAACAATAAAATGCCTTAAAAAATAAAAAAGCAAGTGAGGAATGGTTCACTATGATGAAAATGGTTGTAAAACAGGAAATAAGAGCATAATTTAAAAAAAAAAAAACCCAAACCAAAAAACAGAAAAGGAAATCTTACTCTGTGTTTGAGAAAATATTTCCTAATGGCAAAATGGATTTAACTGTAAAAGCAGATAAAACCTGACATTATGCACCATTTAAAAAAAAAAGAAAAATCTCTCGGTCAACTATTTAGCTTGCAGAATTATAAGAGCTGTGAGCTTACTCTTTTGATAGCTCTAGTCGAGGTCCCTGTATGATGGATTTGTCAAGAATCTGTTCTGAAAAGTAGATTTGGAAGGAAGAGTGAACTAAAATGATCATCCAAACTGAACGTCTCTGTAAAGACACAGAAATTTCATGCAGTAATTGCTGTAACACACTGGCATGAAGAGCAGAGGTGTAACTGTCTGACTACACATTTTCCCTGGCCCCCGTGCAGCTCATTTACTTTGATATGAAGCAAACACATTTTACTATAGAAGACTAGTTAATATTTGGCAAGTTAACCTTTGTCTCTCAGCCAACTGCCAAAACCTGCAGCAGTGGCTAGCAATGTGATCATTTGTGAAATTAACTGAGTATCAGCGTCCATTTCACAGCGAACTATCACCGTCTTGACTATTAACAGTAATTACTTAGTCATTAGATTGTTCATTTCTATCCTGTATAGGCATTCAGAGTCCCCATCAATATACATACCTTACAAAAAGATGACAGCTCATTTCACAGTAATCAGGATAAAATTTACTTTAAATAAATGCTTTTTTCTTTGCTTTGTATGTATTAGTTTCCTCAGACAGCGGAAGTGGACCCTACATATCTAGCCTTGCTTTATAGCACCTGTCACAATAGTTTGGGTTTCCTGCAGTATTTAACATTCCAGCCACTGGATCAAGAAAACAAACTCAGGTAGCAGCACAGACTCCATCTTTAATTCTCTGTAATTTATAAAGACAAAGATGGCATTAGCAAGCCAAGCCTTTAAGCCGCAGCATCTGCTCAGATACAGAAATAAATACGATTTGGGGGACACTTCTTATCCTATTTGTTATTAATACTTAATCCAGTCAGAATTAATAACAATACATTTGTGCAACAGCAACTTCCAGAGTAAGGAACTTACCTATGCATAAAACTATCTTCTTTATGAAGTTCTTAATTTAAAAAAATGAAACATTTTAATGTTCAGTTTCTGATGAAGGCACTATGACAGGTCCTGTAGGAATTGCAACTATGATGCTCTTCCTTTAAAGCTTTCTGATTACCACTGAAAACATTTTCTCTACATTGATCATAAAGAAAAAATAGTTAATAAGAAATATACAAATACAGCACATTTAGAGTTTCATTTATATTAAAAAAAAGAACACAGCACTTTTCCTTAGAACCTAGAAACTTCCCTTCTGCAAACTGATTTTTTTTTAATTGCATACAATCATACAGTTCTCTACAAAACAAGATTCTTGATATTTAAAATCTTAGAAATCATTTGGTACACGTGCTTTGTATCAGTTTCCCAATACAGGAGCACTTTAGGCTCTGCATGCAGTACTCTGTAGTTTAGCGAAGAACCATAAAGGTGTGAAGCTCACAAGAACACAGGTGGAGTCCCTATTTATGAGGAGGCCATCACTTAAATGGATGACCTTGTCTCACTCCTGTATGTCAATTAACTGAGGCAGACTGCCTGGGGTATGTAAATCAAATTGCTCAGTGAAGTTCTATAGAAGTCTGAATTGGGAAAATAAATATTCCTAGATCACCTGCAGTACCATGAGATTGACATACATTGGGTTTGCCACTTTTAGTAAAGGTCAGCGTGATTCACAGAAAAAAAAAAAAATGGGATGAAAGAAGATTGGAGGCTTTTTGTCATCTAGAGTGGATTATTCCTCAGGCTGCCACGGTATGTTCAGGATAACCTTCAAGCAGAAACTCTGGTACAATGGGATGACCTCTCTCCAAGCACTAGACTCTATCTCAATACTTGTACCCAAAGAGGGTAATGTTACATTTCAGGCACTATTAAGAGGAAGGACACATAAGGTTCTGCAGAAACCTTAGTCTATCTTTGTGAAAAAGACTAAGCACGGATCTTCACAAATATAGCAAGGACTTGAAATGATCATGAAATCCACAGTCCCCACTACCTGCTTCACAAGACTTTGTTGAGGCTCACTCACTCAAGCATGAAGCCTAGAAACCTCCTAAAATTAAGTCTGATGGATTCTAAGTTGTTTGACAACCTGTAATTAAACGGCACAAACTATACTTCTTTTTTTGACACTGATCTCAGGAACAATAGTCACGCAGAAATAAAAAGAATACTCAGGTCCAGTTTTACTATTTCATGTTTAACTTTATACCTTGTCTCCTCTTACTCACCATTACCTGAAATCACGTATAAAATCCCTTTGAATTTCAGTTCACTCTCCTTCAATGCACATTTCCTTTCCACAGCGTCTCTTTCACGTATGCTTTTGACCACACTGAATGTAAGTTCAGAGAAATGTAGCTAGGATTAGAAATAACTGGGTTTGAGAGACTTGTATAGGAGTGGATTTTCATTACTATCCATTTATTTTCTGTATCAAACCCCAGATTTAGCCTACCTGCAAAACAGATAAAAACAAATAAAAGAGATTGTGCCACAGAAATGAAACAACTTTCATTTTTGAAGAAAGTATCTTTGAAGATCCTGTCAGATTATTTTAACCTATTACTTAAGTAACACTTAGATGTTGTATCACAAATCTGACTAGTTCACAACTAGATTATTCAAGGATATTGTCTAGAAAATAAAGTGGATTTCAACCATAAAGCAAAGCACATGATGGCCAAAATCCTCCTCAACAGAATTTTGTACATTTGTACGTTGCACCTTGAGATTCTTACTACACAAGAAACAGTGCTCTGGCTTTTTTCCTAATGAATGGGCTGCTGCTTCTAATGTTCTTCAGAACATTTTTGCTAATAGACATTAATCTATCTACCTTTACCTTTTACCTTTCTAGGAATTGGTTCTTAAACAAATTTGCTTTACTAAGAATAAACATAGAGAGCAACACCATTAACACCCAAACTCTGGAGGCTTAATGGTGTCCAAAGCTGCAACAAAGCAGTGAGAAAGTGATGATAGCCAGCAGTTTGTAACATAAAAAGGGGCAAGAAGTACTGGCTGTTTCTATGTAAAAAGATTTCTTGGCTGTTTGCTTAGCTCTGTAATAAAACACTTCTTTTTTTTTTTTTTAATATGTATCACACAGCACATTAGACCAACACCACAAACTATCCCTTTTTAGAGGTTAAGTATCAGCCAGTTATTCTTTGAGAAGCTTCAAAACCAGAATCACTCAACTAATCAGTTTAAGGACATCTAAATATTAAATTCTGTACTTAGGACTTCTTTTGCAAATTGAGGTAGACACTGCAGGAATTTGCATCTGTAAAATACTAGGATAAGTTTCAAGTAGAATATGTCTTTAAATAAGAAAAAGTGTGCCACCATGACTAACTGGTACAATGATAATACAGACTACAGGGATAACTGGTATTATTTACCAGCCATTTACTAACTCTTCCCCTTTTCCATACTGACAGACCCTGCTATAATGCTCTTGTAAAATGAACTGTGAAGTGTCAAAACACCTCCAAATAAAAATTGAATAATCTATGAGAAGTTACTTTATTTCCTTTTTTTAAATATACATATACAAGATATTTTATTTCAAAAGCACAAGAACATTATACAAGTTTCAAATTTACATTTTTGCAATTAAAGATACCAATATGTGCATTATCAAATAACTTCTTCTGTCAGCTTGGATGGAACAGAAATCAGTGGCATAAGCATCTTGCGATCACTAAATACAGATTATACTCACAGTGAACAAAACTGCATAGTAATTTATGAAATGAAAGATGACCACACTTGTCAGTGAATGATATGGGAGCCCATTTGCTAAATTAGTATGTGCAAACGTACAGAAAGATGCAACTTTCCTCTCCCACTTCTTCAGGTACAAAGAGTTTTCTAGAGCTTTAAACATGAGCTCACCTGTTCAGACCAGCTCCTGTCCTTATATACTACAGTTCAGACAGAAAACAAAATAAAGTGATCTTGCTGCATATTTGGTAACGGAATTTTTGTATCAGTGAAGTGCAAGGTAACTGAAAGGTTTTTGATAAATGAATAGATAAATATCAGAGGGAAACAGTAAGTGAATACAGTTTTGGTATCAACAAGGCATACATTTGCTAGTCTTAATCCAATATTTTTGATGGCAAGAGGTGTTTTGATGACCTTAGAAATCGTCAGTGCATGCGAGTTTTCGCGACAACTGTTCTTTTAAATTCAGTATGTGTTTCAAGTACATTTTAGAGAAGACTAACAGAATTAATGTTTGTCTTTAAAGAGTTTCATATTCAGGTTTAAAATCTGAAAGAATCAAAATAAGGAGAATGGTCTTAATTGCAAGAAACAGAATACTTGAAAAATATACCAAAGCCAACTATTTATATCACCAGGGAAAGATTATAGCAAAAGTTATAAAAGAGTATTTGAAATCAGAACAGTATTTGAGTTCATTGGTATTCCATTTTTAGATGAGTTATGGTGCTGTTCAGTGCACTCATACGTACTCTAAAAACTTTAAAAACCTAGGAGAACAATGGTATTTAATTCTAAATAATTATCTGTGATTCTACTATCTCTCATACAATCAGTAGGAAAAAAAAAAGAACCAAAAAGAAATCGTACAAAAACACACCCTCAGACATTAATTTGAAAATCTCCCCTTGCGAGCCCTATTAAAATGACACAAAAGAATCCAAATAGCAAAGGGACGGGGAAATTTAGAGTACTGACAACTTCAAACTTTCACACAGGAATGGGATTTCCCGGGAAAGCATTTTTACCCATCACGTTACAAATTCTCTCATGTATATTACGGTGCAAATTCAAAAAACAGAACAATAAACATTTAGAACTGAAGCACAATCACATATCAGTGAGAGAGAGTTCAATCACAATGTGCTATTAACTACTGAAGGGCAAAGAGACAGACATAGCCACCTTTTCTTCCCTTTTCTGCTCTAACTAGCACTGAACCACTGAACATGGCCCCCACAACACACAATTTCATTTATGCAGGCAGGGCTCCAAACAATAGTGACAGAGGATGGAAGAGTAGAGAATTCCCCAAATACGGGCAAACAAACTTACTTCTGATCCTAAAACTTGCTGCTTTTGGGCCTTGATTTTAGTCCAGTGATAGCTTTGAAGGTCTTCTACTTTACTGAAGTCTCTGGCTCTTGTATAAGTTGCAGAGCTACACTACAACTACCTGCAAGTATTTTCATGTTTGGTTCTTGGGGAAAATCTCAAAAGACAAACTGTATAAGAAGTAAAACTAACCACAACCTAGCCAAATGGTGTAGCCCTAGACCTCTTACGATATACAACGTTAATAGAGGACAAATTCCTTAGATAAAGTGCAGTTCTGGCAATGCAAAAAGCACAGACTTTATTTTTTGATGCAACAAGCAAGATGGTAATTCCCCCATGCACTTTCGATTCCACACTTTAAAGAGTTCATTAATGAAAACTCTTCATTAAATCCCAGGATATAGCTGAATGCAGGCTTTTTCTGTACAACTTAATGTTTGCTGTACCTGTCGCTACAGATTATTAAAGGCTTGGCACCATTTCCACTCCAATATTATGCCACAGACCTTAACCTATTTAAAAGCTTCACCAAGCTTGGGAAAGGAACCCAGGAAGAAAGTAAAGGAGGCTTTTCCATAGCAACACCATTTAGGTATATTCTCAAGGCATGGAAGAGACAGAAATGTGGTATGTGCCCTGAAGCACAGCATTTGGGAAGCTGTCCTCATCAAAACATGTGAGATGATTACAACTTCTCAAAAAAGGAGAAATATTTCTGGACCTGAATGTTCACTAATAATTATATAATGTGGTTTTCCCTTTTGGGAGAAAAAAAAAAAAGCGAACAAAACATAAGACATGAGATTCTGTTTCAATGTATCGCTAATACATCCAACCTAGAGAATCCAACCATTGTGTCTGAACTACAGAATCCACTTGACAGTAGATTATTTACTGCCACCCTCCTTTCCCTTTCCAAAGCACTGCCAAAGGTCAGAGTTTTCACTAAAAATCAAGAGACTCAGAGCAGCTGCCAGTTGAATCCAAAGAAGATCTGATTCGTTTCTTGGCTCCTGGCAATCTCCTCTATGATGCAGTGTTGCTGCCATAGCAGATGGAGCTTCCGGTAACGCTCCCGACATAAGTGCAGGGGATTGCCTCTTCTTCATAGAAGAAAAAAGGAGAATACCCAATAAGCATATCAGAATAGCAACTGACAAGCTGTTCCATTAATAGTCTAGCATTAACACTCTTAACGATAGCCAGAAAATATTAAATACTTGTATGAACACCAATTCCAACAAGTCTACTGGAAATGAAAAATTTCTACATGTGACAAGTAATGACTGCCATTTTCAAGATGACAGTCTTTGAATATTTCTGATGAAAAGCATAAAAAATATTCTTAAGAAAAGTAAGACAGTTTAACAGTACTGAAAAAAGTGTATTTTTCTATTATGAATGACCCATTCATGACTGGAAACCACCAGCAGGAATTTGAAGTTAAACAATATTACAGTGCTGTACATGCTAGCAGGAAGAACATGTTGTCTAATGGGTATAAGAAAGAAAAGAGATACCAAAATGGAAATGTTCAAAGGAAGAAAGTCAAACATTTACTTACTTCAGACCTGGATCTGTTTCTCCATATTCATCCAAGTAGGGAGCAGGATATAAGCAGCCCCTCGTTTTACCTTCAATGAGGACAACTCTGCATTCCCTGATTCTTAAGGAAAAAATAGCTACATTTAAAATACAAGACAACTCCCAGCAGGTTCTTAACTTTTTGGTGAGCTATATCTTTGGTCAAAACAATGTTTCTTCATCTCACACAATAAGAATCAAGTGCTTTGACAATGTTGCAAATTTTGACATTCAAATATTTCCCTTTACTCTTCAACACATTAAATTCTGGCTAGCTACTTACTTGAGAAACATACAGACTCCAGCTCCACATTGAAGCGCATGAGAAGTACAGGCTCCCAACTCCTCCCCATTCACCAGTTCCTGACAGCAAGTATTCTGGGAACACAACATAGCCCCACAGAATAAACACAATACTGGATGTTTTTGTTCATCATCAGAAGACCGCGGACATCTAAAAGAAGTATAACCAGAATGTTACTGCAGGAGTCAAAACTTTAAAAGAAATGTTAAGAATGGATAACGTTCCTTAAAGAAACAACAGCTCCCCACCCCCCCAAACCACAAACAAAAACTTAAGAGATACTATGTCGTAATCATATTTCACATATCTGCCTCCTTTGGCTATGTTTTTACATTGCTTGAAATATTTTTCCTGCAAGATATGTCCTTGACCAGGAGGTGAGACTAGATGATCTGCTGAAGTCCCTTCTAACCTGAATTATCCTATGATTCACTCTTCCTGGCATAAAACAGTGCCAACCTTCTGGGCTTGTTGTGTCCAGTGCAAAAATAATTTTCAGGCTTATAGCCAAACCAAACGCGCATTGCACTGGTGAGAGATGACCTGCAGATTAAGCTATAATAATTTTATATGCTACCCTATCAAACACAAGTGATTTCATTTAGTAAGCTGTTGTGTTTCAGATTTAAAATGAGCATGTGCTAATATTGGCCAGCATAACCATAACAGTGCCTTCACTTCCACAAAATAATCTCTGTACGTAGTTTTAAACACCAGTTACAGTAGCTGCAAGAATACAAAAGAGACTAAAAGCGACAAAACACCTAGGAAGACAGCTACATAGGTCATGTCTTACCTAAACTGAGAGGCTTGGTTCAGAAGGCAGCTATAGTCTTCAGGAAGCTCTATTAAACTATTTCTTTTCCTAGGATACCTGGGTAAGTGAAAAAGAACTATTATGAGAATAATAAAGATCACAGCAAAGAACAGAATAGACAGCTATCAATTCCTGCTAAGCTTTCGGTCCTTTCTGCAAACTTCTGCAGTTCTAGAGCAGTTCTTCAGTCCTAGAAGCCCAAGTAAGAGGTGCCATATGGGAGCTTCAGCATTTCTATATTCCAGCAAAGGTGATGAAATTAAATTTCATAGGTAACCTACATGTATGAATACATTTCGTATTTCAGTTAGCTTTTGTTTTTTCCTAGAGTAAGCTAGATAACTTGTCTAACAATGTTGTACATTCTCAATGAAGAGTCACTGAATGAGGAAAAATACACAACCATTGAAAGAGAAAAGTACTTTTGGTAGTAGAGCAGGAGGAAGAAAATACAAGCACTCTAACTTGCCCACAACAAGCATTGTTTCAACAGTTTAAAGTCAAAAAACAGAAGAAAAAACAATGACAACAAAAACAAACTTACCTTATTGCAATGCTTTTCCCCTTCAAACAACTCAACACCACTGGGTCAGCACACCACCTATTTCAAACAAACATTTGCAGATGATAGTGTTTGATAATAATATACATTTAAGATCACTAAACTAAACTAGTAAACAATAAGCAAACACAGAGCACGGATAAAGCATTGATAGTTCTAGTTAAAACTTCATGAGGAAAAACACCTATTCTTTACAGTTTTGCTTCAGGAAAAGAATTTAAGTTTGTATACAAGAGAAAAACCTATGTGAAAAACAACAGCATTAAAATTATCAACATGAACATGAAAACACAGAGTTAACAGAGTTCAATAACGCAAGCAGTCTTCAGACATATTCAAGTTCTCAAAGTGCACTACAATCCACAGCTCCTTTTGGAATGTATCTGCTGAAAGCCACAGCATAAGAAAATATCATACACGCTAGTAGGAAAATATTTAATGTTTTTATTTAATAACCATCACCCAATGGTTATTTTACCATGCTTTATTGCATGTTGTATGCTTGCTTAGAATAGCCAAACATGTCTACCAAAACAACGGTAAATATTGGCAAGTTACGAAACAGAGGAATTGGTATGTCTAAGATACCTTTCATGTTATTTCTACAAAAAGGAAGAGAAGGAAGAGAGGGAACTGTAGCAGATGGCCAATCTAGTAAGCTTCATTTAACACATTTCGCAACAACCATCAAATTTAGTCTTCTGAAATAAGATTCTTTCAAAAAACATATGGGAACTTGCAGGATGATTTGACAACTGTTACTATTACGTTAAATATGTAGCCTCCTACTTGACACTTTTTTTTTTTGACTGGGAGCACTGCGATGGATTTGTTAGCCCTGCCTCTAGTGATCATTTTCTAATGTTCACAAGCACCTATCCTCTGTCTTCTCTTATAAGCACCATTATGGTTTTGAGCAAACAGGTAGGAACATATAAGACAAACTTATTTAATAATTTACTTCTGAAAACACTATGAATTTCCAAGTAATTATATATACTACAAATGCAATTAATTATAGCAAAATTGTATGTAGGGAATTGTTTAGGTCAGCTACATGGACTGTAAGTTGGAGTCAACAGCTCAAAATGTCCCTAAATTGAAGGAATCTAGACAACAAAACAGAACAGAGGTGTTAAAAAAAACACCAAAAAACCCCCACACCCAAAAAAACCCCCAAAACCCCCCAAAAAACACCAGAAAAAACTAGCGTGAGCCAGAGATTTTTGCTAAGACCCAGGAATAATAATTAGTGCAACCAAGTGTTCAAACAGTCACATTAAATACCCGGAGACATTCTCCAACACAATATAGCAGGATTCTTCTCAGAGTTAGTGGCAGGAGCGGGGGGTGTCTGTTTATTTTAACTTGTGTTTTTGAATGGAGAATTTTACCAATTATTTCTTTACCACTAGATTGCAATGTACATAATACTCAAATAGTACCTTTTAACTAACTTAAACATTCATCAGTCTATTTTGGAAGTCCAGAGAAGAAATAGTACAAAGCCTCACCCTGCCAGCTACATAATTTTCCATATTCTCATTTTATAGCTCGTGTAATCAGCACTTGTGCTGTAGACAGATTAAAAATAGGCGAATAAACAGTAAGTGGCATACCATGCAAGCAAAGGTTTATGACAACGTCTTTCTGCGTGAATGATTTCATGTAGGTCTGCAAGCATTAGTCCCTTTAACTATAATTGTTTAATGTTTGAATTACCATAAAATATAGAATGCTTTATGTTTTAAGAGATTCAGTATACTGCACATCAACCAAATGTTTAGAACTCTAGTATGAATTTGAGCTCAATCGCTTATTAACAAATTTGATTCAGAATTCCCATAGGGCCATCACAACAGAAAAACATGGCCTGCCCAGTCCCAATTAGTACCTTTGAAGCAGTGGATTTACTGTGTCCCAATATTCCTGGAAGAGCAGGAACAAATTGGTAGGTAGAGAGAGGTAACTACAAAGTGCCTTGAATTGCCCTTCTTCAGAAACTGCAAAAAAACCCCAACAAGAAAACATGAGCAACTCTTAAAGTGTTTCAGCACTGCTGAATAATTCACTCAAAACTAAAAATCTCCTGATCCATTTTCCATTGGATAATATGTATCTCAGCTTTCAACATAGCTCCTAGATAGTAAAATTGGATGCAATTCCACTGACTTAATCAGAGCTATAATAATTTGCATTAGCTGAGGATCTGCTTTAGGTTTAACAAATCTGACACATATTACTAAAGTAATTTTTAAGTCATGCATAAGTCACTGTAATAACAGAATTCCTTGCTTCAATTCCATTTCACTGCATAATATGTAACACATTAGTGCAGCAGATTTTTGTACTTAGTGCATTTTAGCTTTTTGCTATCCTTTTGGCCTGCAATGATATTAAATTTTGCTATGATCAAGTCAGTGCTAACACACAACAAAGTTGGGCTAATTTAATAGTTTGCGGGGTGGTCATTTATTGTCTCTGCTACAGAAAACAGCATTGCTGATTCACCAGGAAGACTCCTCCCTATAGAATCAAAGTTCCAGACTAATGGTAAGGACAATAGCATATCCCAAAGTGCAGATATTTTGACTGGTATATCCTAATCAAATTCAAACTTAGTTCATAGTTCATATAAATCAATTTAAGATGCTATATTTTGCCTCAGTTCTTCATTGCAATTTTGATCCTCCTTTCCAAATAGTTGATGATTCTGTGCTTCACTGCATCTTGACAGAAGACAAAATATTTATTTTGGCGTTTAGTATCCGTAATGCATTAGGATCATTTAAGGAAGGGGTTTAAGATTTATAATGTGCTTTATTTCTACTTGGCTCTGTTTTGCTGAATCCCTATGTCTTTATCATTTACCAACATTAGCAACTGCACAAAAAGGTTTGGTTGGTTTTTTTTAAATATATTCCAGGCTATTCCTCAGATGATGTAATCTCAGGCCCTAGAATTATCCTTAAATCACAGAATCTTTGTATCCACAGACACTTAGTATCAACATATCCTAATAATTCATGTATTTGCACATACTCAGAAGTAACTCTTTTCCATGCAAAGAAGGCTGAGACAACTCAGCTTCTCATGCCTGCTCCTTCCCATACAAATTAGTATTTCCTTTTCTTTCCAAGTCTTACTTTAATGTATTAACTATTGTTAAGTTATTGTGAACATTTAAAAATTCCATTCTTCCAAGAAAACAGTAAACAAAGTCAGTATATAGATACATTTGCTTCTTCATATTTACCTTGTAGTAGTTCCTCAGGTGGAGAAACTCCCAGCAAATAATGAAAAAATATAGCAGCACAACGAAGGTAAGGCATGATGCCTTTTCTAACACAATCCCACACAAGCCAGCCTGGAATATCCTGACTAAAACAACTGCAATACACAAAGGAGAAAGAGCTGCAGTAGTTCACAAGGCAAATCCTTCTAGCACTTCCACATTTTGGCTAACATTAGTAGAATGGCAGCTGTGTAGAAGCAACACTGATATACCCCAAATTCTGTGAAACACAGCCACTAGTACCTAAATTCTGACTTCACCTTTGCCTAAGGAATGAGTACTGATTTTATGTAGAACACTTACATTAAGCCTTCAAATTATCTCAACTTATATTTTTCAGAATTGTAAATAATAAATAGCCCATACATAGCTGTCCATCTCTAGGTAACTCAAGATAACCTGAATTAAACTGTGCAATACAGCATCGCACATAGAGCAATCAATTCTTACACTGGTTGTTTTTTATTACCAAAAGCCAGTAATTTTTTGAAATGGTGAAAGTTTTTCATTCAGTTGGGTGTTTTGAATGCAATTCAAAAAATGCGAAAAAACCAAACATAAATACTCTTCAGGAACAACAAAACCAACAGAATTAAAAATTAATACCTCATACTTCATCATGGAAGTCAAAACAGTAACACTTAGATTGTTTAAAATAAAACTATACTAATCCCATTTTTGACAAAAAATACTGGAATGATACTCATCTTGGTAATTATTCTTGTAGCTTGTGCAATATGAGCATTTAGTCTAAATTTCATAGTAAGTTTAACTTACTTACAGTGCCCCTGTTTTCCGAAAATTTTAAACTTGGTTAACTTCACATTTATGTGAACAGGATGTTCACACAAATGTTGACCGGGACCTGCTGAGGAACAACCTGTAAAGCTGTATTATAACATCATAGACCATTGCAAAATTATTATGCAGATTGTGTTTTTTAAGCACATATAGGTCAGAGTTAGAAGACGACAATGCATACACAGAAATCAAAACACTAAAAGTTTCAGAGCCGGGTTGCCTAAACTTTGCATTTAATTCTGCACCTAAGCATCTCAGTATGGTGACCTATTTTCCAAAATACACAGCACCTATGATTCTAAGCTCATGCCTCAGAAAAATTACTCCTATTATTTAAATACCAGATTTTAAATATTTAGAAATTTAGACCTAAAACTTTTAGACAAGTGGGTAGCATTGTCAATCCTTACGAAACATATCTTTGCAACTAGCCTTAGTGAACATAAATCAAAGTAGAATTTGTAGAGGGTGCATCCATATTTTCTAGTTTATTTCACACACAGATACTGAAATACTCAAGAATCTGTAGCTATACCTATAAAAAAAGTCTGAAAAGATAGGCACTAATGCTGAAACAAATAAGCAACTGTGTTTAGCTTTACACTTCTCCCCCTTTTATAGTAGAACCATTTCTTTCATTCTGCCTTCCATCTATAATTGAGATATCTAAAAAAGCCCAATCAAAGCAAAGAAAAATAACTACAGTAGTTAGTGGATGTATTTCTCTCCAGAATGGATATAGGTATTTTTTCATCCTTAGACTAAGAATTTACTCTGTTGTCCACAAAAAGTAGCTATTTTAACTAAAAGTGTTCCTTTCACCAGTTTTCTTTTTTCCAGTGTTCAAGAGTACGGGAAGTAAGCACAAGGCATTGTACTAACCCCCCATACAAAAAGGATAATTTTTTTCCTGTTTTCTGTGTTGTAAAGGTCAATCCCTGTGGATTGCCATCTTTCTAGGAAAACGCAATGCTATAACTGAACTGCTACTTACCCGCTGGTGTACTGGCAAACCTCTCTACAGAAAGACTGTGCAGACCGTGCCTCCTCACTGTTGTCAGATGATTGAGCAGTAGGGGATTCTGCACATAAAAAGATGAATCCCACTGTAAATGTACTTAATCTTCTTTTTTTCACATATACTGAGCTCTGTTTTTTTTTTAAATTGCATTACAGAAATATTTCCACTTTATTTTGCTTAATTCTTTTCTATTTGCTGTTTTTAACCTAACAAATATTCTTCTAAAACTGCATGCTATAAAGAAAAATCAGGATTACCACCTCATTGCCCATCCTCATGTAAAAACTGCTTCTTTCCCTCGAAGTTTTGAAGTTATTGTCCTACATAGATTAAGTTACAGGTTTTTTATTTTAAATTCCCATCATGCTGAAGAAAAAGGAAGTAGCTAGGAAGCCTATAGGTTAATGGCAGTTTTTAACAGTAGTATGAAATACAGAGAAAAGTGAAATTCTATCCCATCAGTTGACAGGATTCCATATTTTAGCTCTGGGTATTTACTAGGTTGAAGGCTAAAGAAAAGTTTATTTCCCAAATCCATACTAACTGTCACTGTACAGCTCGGAGTGCTGCTACTGGGCAGAGTTTTGCTTCTCCTACAATGAGTGAAAAGGGTAAAGTTACCACTCAGGAATGACTGACTTGAACAAGTACTAATATATCAATAACTATTTTGATTTCTTAGGCTAAGTGCATAGAAGTGAAATAATAAAACGCTCTGAAAATCATGTAGTGCTATTTATTTTTACCAGAAAAGAGTTATTACTACCTAGCACCAAGTGTCATTTATTATGAGGAAATTTATACCTGGAAGACACTAATGGTGTCCATCAATTATTTCTAAGAATTGTGTAAAAATGCCAGAACAATCCAACCCAAATACACCTCTACCTGTTGCTGAAGAGACGACGATTTGTGTTATGTGTGCCAGTGTTGTCAGATGGAAGAGGTAGAGGTGATTATAGGCTGAACTAATTGATGAAGGTTGCAAGTCTACAGCATCCTCCCAGTATAAAGATGGAAAGGATAACACAACTCCCACCTACAGTGAAAGGGAAGGAGCAAATATTAAATATGGTAATAACTACATGTGTAACAGAAATTATATTCTCACTATACATTTATATTTCATTTCTGCAGTCAATTTAAATATGTTCACTTATCTTGCTAGTTTTAATTCACAAAGCGTAGCAAAAACTCATTAGAAATATTAACCATTTGCACCCCTCTAGCAAGTGGGAAACTCAGATATAGTTCCATTGTAATTGCCAGTTTCGAGCTAAACCAAGAAAGCTTGTCCAATTCCTAGAAAGCTTAATTTCTGGGGTTTGACATAAGACGAAGCACGTTGAAAAAAGTGAGAAGCGAAACCAAGCATTAGTTAGAAAGGCAACGAGGGCAAAACAGGTTTTATTTTGGTAGGTTTGGTTTTTTGTTTGGGTTTTGTTGGCTTTTTTGTTGCTTGGTTTTGTTTGGTTTTTTTAACACTAGAAGAAACTATAATACAGATTTGTATTAAGAACAGAAAGAAGAGGCTAAGAAGAGTAAAGACAGTAATGAGAGTGAATGTGAAGGAATCAGAAGGTATGAGAGGCCTATTGAGACAAAGGGAAAGTGAGGAAAATAAGCTGAGTGGGTGCATTTCTCTGGGTTTTTTTGAGGTTTGATAGCAATGGAGGTGGTAAAAAGATGAGTGAGACTGCAAGCATGAAATTCACTAAGAGTGAGACTGCAAAGACTTGCAAGCTAGAACAGCAGAAATAAACATAAACGCTTGTATATAGCAGACATATGTAATCATTTGCTTGTATGCAGCGCTCACATATAAGTTGACTCACATAAGTGAACAGATAATGCAGGACTAATTACACAGTAAAGTACACAAAAATCCATGCTCAAAAAAAAAAATTACTAATATGAAGAATAAAATAAACCTGCTTACCAAAATGTGGAACATATCTACTTCTAAGAGGGATGGAGTGTCCTCCACTTTAAAGTTTGGTAGAAGAACTACAAAATAAAGGTATCAGTTATGCACATGATATGTATTTTGTTCTTTTGGATTGAACTGCAATATCAGAATCTGATTTTAAAGCCTCTGTAATTTCTGCATTTTCATCAAAAAAATGTCCAAGTCTCTGAACTAAGGAAGTATGTATTTAATTAACTGCTTACCACTTATTTAATTGATTGTACACCTGTTTAGATATTTCCACATGCCAAACCAGCTCACAATTTTAATGACTGTATCTTCAAAGTTCTGAGATAAAAATCTTTGATTTATTTCTCCAGCTTTAATAAAGCACACACAGTGTTAAGGATGAAGTCCACAAATGTACTTAAGTGCTGCAACACTAGATTCCTCACAACCTAACCCAATACAAAAGCCTATACCACACCTAAGAATCCTATCAAAGAGAAGGCAAGTCAAAGAGTGGGATTCACAAAGGCCACCATGCTAACCTAATCAGTGAGAAACATGGACAATACCAATGTGTTTCAAACTAGCTCTCCCTGAGACAAAAATACCACAAACTAGGCTGCAAGCAGCCTTTTGAAAGTACTAAAAAAGATGAAGTCTCACAAATAAGACAGAGGAATACCTGTTTTGTGGCTTTATCCACCTGTTTAGCACAGAATTTGAGTGATTTTGAACACTGCCCAAAATAGATTGTTAGCCATCTGTAAATATTCCAGATCTGAGTATCTCCAGGCCTGGGTTATCTGGGATAGAGGATTTTTGAGGGACTTCAGTGATACAGGGCTGGGTTAACAGAATTATTGATGACTTAACTTCAAGCAATACTCCATGATTTCAGGCAACATTACATAAATTGAAGTTAGCACTGTTGTCCGTAGTCTAACCTTTGCTTCTATGCTGTCTTAATGTGTGTGCCATTTTGCAATAGAAACTTCTGCAACACAAAAGGTAGTAAAGAAAAGGAATAGAATACCTCCTAGAAGACGAATTAGATGTTTCTGAATCAGGACCTGTGGTGATGTTGTTCTCTGAGCAGCTGCAAACTGCACTAATGCTTTAAGGCCACTGTGCTAGAGCGCAAGAGAAAATGGTTGGACAGGAAAAAAGGAGAGATACAATAGTGAAATAAAGCTGTAAAAACATATCTACTTCTACAAACAGAAGACACATTGATAAGTGAATTTAATATGAACTTCCATGTATAAGTAAAAACATTATTCTTCCAAAATGCTCTTTATGTTATCAATCTAAACATTGAGAGCTATCCCTCAACAGAGAATGATCTTGGCGTTAGCAGTTTCAACAGTAAGGTTTTTATATATGTGCCTGTATTATATATATATATATAAACTTTTTTGTATAAAATGTATTGCATATCTTGCTTGCCCATACCTGTCTATTTTGCAGAGATCCAAATAAAGGCTTGCCCTCTGTTTCCAAGAGGTTTTCTTAAAATTAAACACAGAAAAAATTAAATTGCTTTGTTCTACAGGAACTAACATAACATTTCTGTTAGAATACACTTAGTCCAAGATTAATTTATTCTTACTGTATGTACTTCTTTTTAAAGCTCAACTTTATTCTGAAAAGAGAATTCTCTTAAAAAAAAAAAAAAAAATCTATCTTAAATGGTGCTGAATGTTTCCCAGATAAATGGTTGTAACAAGCTTTTTAAAAACATTTGGTTTTCAGATCTTGCTCACTAGGGATTTAAAGGAACACTGCTTCACATGAATGATAAGACATTCTACAGATTTAGTTGTATTTTCCATTACCCTTATACAATGCTCAAAAACATCAAGGTATGTTTACAGGGATGCTATACAGCCATCTTACCCTAAGATTTGCACTACTGCATTGGACTGTAGTTTAACAAAAATAATTTGAAAACAAAATTCCCAAGCTTGAATACAATTCAGCTTTCTTCCCTGAGTGCATTGGTTCTGGAGGGATCATGAAGACAAAATAAAAATAAGAAATGAAATTAACTCAATTGAGTAAAAAAGTATCAATTTAAATGTTTTTGTGCTTTAGTCACTTTTCAGATATGAATTAGTACACTTCAAAATCTTGGAATTTTTTTTTTTTTAAGAGATTTTTTTGGTTTGGAGGTTTTTGGTTGGGTTTTTTTTTTTTTTTTTTTAATCACCTCTAACAAAAAAAGAAAGTGTTTTAACTTGGCACTTCCACACATCAGTTTAACACATATTGTGCAGTTGCTGAGGAAACAAGGGAAAAAATCAGATTTGTATTTTTAAGTGTCTGGCTTCAGGCAATAAAAGCATTTCATATCCCCTGGGGCAATGGTGCTTTGAACCTCCTCTAGAGACTCCACTAATACAGGTAACTAAGGTTCCTTGTCTAGACAGCTTGGCTACATGCCCATTAAATGGTTTTAATAATGCATCCTACGACTAGATTCAAAAGCAGTATACTAGAAGCTATGCAGTTTTGCTTTACAATTCCATGGAAGCCTGCTCTACTTGTAAACAAAAATGATACCAAGGAAGTGGTGTGGCCTAGGACAGGTCAGACTGTCACAGTGGTCCCTCTGGTTTTATAATCTTGGCCTAGTAAGGCATCTGAATTTTCTACTTCTGACATATGGCTTTGATATCACATCTGTGATAATAGGTACTTCATTTATACACTTGCTGGCAAACTAATCCCTGACAGCCACCGAGGTCTTTTTTTCAGATATCAAATGAAAACAATCTGCACAGCATTAAGTGCATTAATGTTAATAGAACTGGATGGCTTCCAGTCCTCTCCCGACACATTTGAAAACTGACAAAATCCAACACTAAAAAGATGCAATCAGTTTTCCTGACTATTCGTGCCTTATCAGAATATTCCCAAGCCTCCTAAAAACTTTTTGAACTCTTGATACTCCAGTTCGGTCAAGTCCACTATAGGTTTAAGGTAGATAGACTACACTTGTACCTCAACAGCTTCATCAAGAAAAAATGGCATACTTGGCAAATCATATTTATGAAGATGTAGTTACATTCTCAATTCCTTCAGTATGCATTTCAGACTTATCTCTTGCCTCTCTCCCTGCCTGGAAGCCACTACAGATTTATCTACAGCTTCATGTTTATTACACAAACTTTTCTGTGCGTATAGTACAGATATGAAATGAGACTGACTGCTAAAGAGGTACATTA
Organism: Aquila spilogaster; assembly: GCA_024606505.1. Classification (NCBI taxonomy): domain Eukaryota; kingdom Metazoa; phylum Chordata; class Aves; order Accipitriformes; family Accipitridae; genus Aquila; species Aquila spilogaster. The sequence goes on along the minus strand of JANHGO010003523.1, from coordinate 6,876 downwards.
TCCCCCAAAATGCAATCATTTTTATGGTAATTATTTTGCCTTCAAAAAGAGATTCATGCCAGAGAATGTTTGTTGGTTTGTTGTTTTTTTTTTTCTACCGGGTATCTGCTTAGCAATTTCAGAATACAAAATACCATATTTCTTCTATAAATTCCATGAGAATGCTTTGAGAAGAGAGACAAAAAGAAATAATGAGAGAGGCAGTACTATTTCACAGCTGTTAGATATTTAGCTGTGTAGGAGATGCCTGCAGGTCAATGATCTGTGGAAGCCTGCAGATATTCATTAAACATGCTTAATGTTACAATTAGTAACGTGGAACATGATCACTCCCTGCTCTCTCAGATTGAACTCATGAATGTTCGCATTCCATACCTTATTTTATAAACTACCATCTAACTATATCATCCTATTATTTATATTGTATTATGGATTATCACTCTATTAATATATATGCAATTACACATAATATACACTGTTATACTATTACATATTGCTTATTTATGTAGAACTATTATTATTATTATTTATACAATCAGATTGTATAAAATTATACAATCAAACTACTGTAAGATTTTCAAGTAATGACAAGGAATAAACCCAAATTACGCTTTACCTATACACTGGATGGTAAAAGCACATGTGCTCCAGGTCATCATAGGAATCCGGTAATCAGCTTCATTTGGAGCAACTTTTAGCCCAACTCTATAAATGGTGGTGGCAAAGAGAATAAGCATCTCCTTGATACTGCTTGAGTATTTGGCTCTGCAAAAGCAAGCCAAGATAATTACAGCCTGAATTATTAATAGTGCTTATTACTTACTGGTCAATCATTAACAAAGTCTAAGTTATTTATGAAAGAATTCCTGAGTACAAAGGCCCTTTGTCTGTACAGAGGAGAAAAAAAAAATATTAGTTTCCAATAGTAAACAAGTACCTTGACATAAACAGGCTCTACCAATTGAGAGATTAATAGCTGCCACGCTGGAAAGAGTCTATTTCTGTATACCATATTGTAATTTGCATTCAAAAAATGCAAACATTTAAATCAAAGTAAAATAAAATGAAAAAAACAAATGTGAGTAAGCAAGTGTAATTTTAAGTGCTGGCGTGAAAATATATCCCATCTCATAAGGCACTAAAAATAGAAAGAACGACATTTTGAATGTGTTTTAAAACACACTTTTTTACCATTTAAGCTCCTTTCAACTGACATTGGGTTAGTTTATGTAAATGCATTTACATGCAGAAAAGTGCCTAGGCAAAAACATGCACAATTTTAATGGCTTGTGTTTTTTCAAAGTCACACACAGAACTTCATAACAGAAGTATAGGACATTCATATTAATTCTCCAAATCTCTACAGCCAAAACAATTGTACCACGAAGTTTGGAGTTTAGCCAGGCTCATCCTTAAACACTACATTGTTTAAGTGCAAACTATAGAATCTTTCCCATGGAGATCAATTATCAAGAAAGAATGTGATTCACCTTTCTGATGACATACATATCTGCTATTTATAAAAATAAGTGCTTTGCATAACTATGATGTCAGTCAGAAGTAGCAGAAGTACAGTACTTATAGCGTGATCTAAAAGGAAGACAGCTGAGTACACTTGAAAAGTATCTATCCATTCATTCTGTTTTAGCGGGTGAGCGCTTTTGCCCACTGGAATAGAAACAGACAACACAGCCCTATTCTTTTGAGTAATGTATATTACATTATTGCATCCAAAACCAAGTGAAATTTATCCCTGAAATAGACACATAGCAGGAAAATTAAGGCAGACAGACATTAAATAACTTGCCTAGCGATACAGTAAGTGACCCAAATCACTGGAATTGTGGATTAGAAGATTCCAGACTCCTAGCTTTTTACCAAGAACATAAGAATTACCAGACTGAATTTGACTAAGAGGTCCATCTAGCCCCGTATAGATGTGATATTCAGTAAATGCTTAAGGAAAAGTATAAGTAAGCCCATATTCAGACCAAACAAATAATATGCCTTTCCTGCAATACAAATCCTGAAGTATACCTAGGTTATTTTAGGGAGAATTAACATAATGCAGAGAGCACTTCCAGTAATACTTACGAGGATTGAACTCCAAAACTAAGGATGGAATGGAATTCCAAAGCAGAGTTCCCCATTCCCTTGCTGGTGAAAGCTGGAAGATTTTGTTTCTCTCCTTCCAGAAAAAAAAATTAGGTCCACATTAAAAAGCAAAGAAGTTGTTACAGCTTTTACAGCAATCTAATAGAAGACAGACTTCTCTTTATTTTAAACTGGTTTGAAAGTAATTGTAAACAGACCTCACCAGCCAGACTGTCTTCTAACCCTCCTCCTTAAATAACATTTTCTACTATTCCCAGAAATATGAGGATTAAAAGGAATGCTTTGCTAGTGAGGAAAAAGAACTTTCCTGCATTATAAGAGTGCAAGGAATATGTTGATTCTCTATACCTCCTGTTTTCTAAACACTCAGACATGTTTTTATTTTGGCCCTTTTAATTTAATTTTTCTCTTTTTTACTACATCACAGTCAATGCAAAAGTTTAATTAACTCTGAGTGTTAGTTGTTGGCTATCCTCTCCAAGTGTACAAAATTTTCTTCTACAGGGAAGATGGAAGGAATTTAATAGAAACCAGAAAATTGGTGAGGGCACTGTGAAATCAAGACATCAGCTCAGAAAGGGCCGTGACTTTATCCCCAGCGTTATTAGATACTGTCTTGATTGACAGCAAAATGTATTCTTTATTTGAAGTTTTCTGTTATTATTAGTTAAAACACGTACTGGCCTATTAGATATGCCACAGAATAGCTTCAAAATTAAGGTAACAAACCTTTAGCATTTTTCACACTGTAGCCTGATATCCTGACTATGATAATCTCCAGCCACCTAGCCAGGGACAGAATTTGAGCTACTGCCTCTGCATCCTCACTGAAAACAGAAATAGAAAGCAGGTTTTACTTTAACACTCAAAGAATCACCTTATCTTTAAAAAGAGAGGACACATTGAGATCAAAACATGTTAACTCAGTATTTGCACAGTTTTGCTGGTTTTGTAAATTTTGAGCAAACAGTACAAAATAAAGTGTTAGGCTAAATACTAGATCTAGGTACTTTCTCATTTGATATCAGCTCCTAAAAATAGCCAATCAAAAAATGCTTTTAAAAAAATAAAAATAAAAAAACCCTGACTGCCAAAACCAGTATGTTTGGCTGAATAGTCAATAAGGAGATATGCAGTCTTTCATCCAGACTTCATTCAGGTCAGCCCAAGTTTTACTTCCAAAAATTTGAAAGGCCAACCAGCCCCAAAGACATTTTAACTTTTTTTAATTAAAGTTTATGCAATTTGGTAATTCACCTGTTTATTTTTTGAGCCTGCAATGGAACGATAGGAATCACAGTATTGCACAGAGATTTGCAAAGTGGACAAAGATACTCTCCATTCTCCAAGTCAAATATCTGTTCAACATGCAGGCGTTGTCGAAAGTTCAGCTGCATGGCTTCGAAGTACCTACAATATTGAAAAGAAAATTACTAGAAAGCGGAATGGCTCAAATGTGACATGAAAACAAATGTTCAAGTAATTAAAAGTGTTATTACCTAGCAAATACCTATCCAAGCCAATAAACAAGTCTTTTCCTTTGATCTATAACTCTTTTATGGGCTTGGATGTGAAAATAAACCAAACCTTTGAGCACATAGATGAACTCATGCAAAAATGCATGGCATACCATTGATGCAGAAATGATGACAACTTTTCCTTACTTTTAAGACCCTTCTAAATTTCATTAACATTTTTACAGACAAGCAGTCCTTAAATTTTCTACTTTTCTCTCACATCATCTTCAACACAATGAAACGTTGTATCTAATATCTCTCATATGCAAATTATTACACTAAGTTTGAAACAGTGATTGTACATATTTTTGCTTAATTTTCAGAAAAACTACTGGTAACATCTTATGAATGAATAATCAGCTATTCATGGCAATGACTGAGCCTCATGACTAGGCAATGAAACTCTAGCCTTCTTTTAACAGGAAGAGAGGATAATTTATATTACAATATCCACTTTAGCTAGGAAACTAAGAAATAACTATGATCTTTTTACAGGTTTCATTATAATTTTGTCCACTCAGTGGATGCAGTAAGCTTTCAAATTTCATTAATGTCTCGGTGGTATTATTAGGAACAGAGAGATCCAACATTCAAATCTTCTTGCCTGGATAGAAGCAACTAAATTGAGTACTACTGTTCAGACTAAGTACGTATGATCTTAAGACAGATATGAAATTATCTAACTTCCGCACTAAGGTAATAATTAGGTGGGGTTTTTTGGTTTGTTGTATTGTTTGGGTTTTTTTGCTTTAAATCATACAATTTAAGGGGAAAAAAAAACCCATTTATGCAACAAGAGAAAGTGTGCATGCAGGGGCATCTGCAGAAGTTCTAATGATTACTGAATGTTTAGGAAAGTATTCTGTTACAATCAACAACAACATACATTTATTTTCCCACATTCAAACAACTGTTTTTTCAAGCAACTCCTCTTCCTCATACATGGCAACTACAAAGATACTCCATTCATTTGAACTCGTACTGTTTTAGAGAGTGTTTTGCAGTATTTTTAGGCTGCACAGATACTCTAGAAAGGTGTGGCAGGCTTCGTCTGGAGGAATATTAGTAAGTTAGAATGTCTGTTATGTAATAAATAAAAGACTATACTCAAACCTTCTGTGCCATCCCGTATGAGAAGAGCCTGTTGTCCATTTTAATCCCATTTACCCATACAGCAAGTCATCTTTTCTTAAAAAGAGCAAGGGAACTGAGCTCCAATGTTGCACTACTTAGATCTACGCAGATGTAGATGGATCTGCCAAGAGCAGATGTATTATACTCAAGGAACATACTTCCATACCATTTTAAGTGTGTGCACCTATTTATTCTGTACTGATGTTTTATTGTAAAAAAAAAAAAAAAAAAAAAGAAAATATATATACACACACATATAGAAAAGTAAATGATAAGCACTAGAAGTTTAGTCAGATTTTTTTAAAGTAAAATGGCACAAGTACAAACAACAAATCTCAAGAGATTGTTTGTATCATACAACAATATAAAGTAGCTTCCAATTGCATGACCCAACTCTCTTTATCTGTTGATAATACTTCAGTGGGATTATGTCTATTACTATTTCACACCATTTATCTTGTTTAGACTTGCCAGACCTATGTGGAATCAAATGCAAGAAAACATTAGCTTTGCTCTCTGTAATGCTACAAATGTAGCTGCAACCAGGATGACTATATTCTGCAAGCTAACTAACTTGGTCTTTTAATATTTCAGGTTGCATTCTAATCCAACACACTTGGTCTAAACTGTGGACTCCCCCAAAAACCAGAAATCTAGTGAAGTATTTAACCACTGTATCAGTTCTTCCCTCTTACTTTTCATTACGAGTTTGTTCACCGAAAGAAATATTGGTAGTTTTAACCATTCATATTCTATTCTAAATGCCAGATTCTCATCTAAAGGCTCACTGGAATAAATCAGCTTCACCCTTTAAGTACTGACCTGCTGACAGACTTTCAGAGTCAAAGTACTGTTGCTATAGAATGCTCACCTGGAAGATTTCTACTGGTACTCATTGGACTGCTAAAAATAAACCTACCAGATATGGTTTCTTATTCTTGAGCAATTTTACCTCATTAGTTTTATATGCATAAATTAGTAACTCCTTAGAGATTCTTCTCTGGGTCATAGAAGGCACTAAAAACTTTTGATGACGATTTTCTTCACCAGGTCAAAACTTCTCTTGTGCCATATTTCATTTTTAGATGAGTACAAATAGTTTTGACTCCTTAATTAAATATCCACTTACTGTACTGTGTTTTCAGTGTGCACTTAGATGTTTTGGAAAAGAGATTAATACTAAAAACAAACAAACAAACAAACAAAAACCCCAAAACCAAAAAACCATTAAAAGGCTGCAAAGACACATGCTTACTTCTGCCAGCAGGCTGCATGCATCACATGACCACAGCTTCCTGTGTGGGTCCCACAGGGTAAGTCAGGGTGCATGAAGAGAGGGTCTAGTGTATCTAGAAAGACACAGCAGAAAAATTATTGGAAGAATAATAATGTAACTTCCCATCAGTATGAACAGAGATGAACAACAGTATACACAGAACAAAAGCCTTCAGATTTTGTTTTCCCACAGTTCACACAGTCACGTTAAAATCCCATTAGGCTAGCTTTTCCAGACCAATACTCCAGCGGAGTAATCACAAGACAGAGCCCACTGAAACTACTGATGGCTTTCCACTAAATATGAAGAAAAAGACAACAAAATCCAAAAGCAATATTAAACTGGTTAAAAAAGAAAAAAAAAACAAAAGGGTTCTTCAGTACTGGACTAGCTCTGTGGTTGGATTCACTATCACTCAAGTTTTTAATGTATTTGTTATTGTATTTTTAAATGAAAAAAAATGAAACTACTGAAGACAAGACAGATTAGGCATTTCTCCAACAAATCCCATATGTTTTCAAACCACTGACATGAACAGCACTGCTGAATAACAAAGTAAAAGCTATCTTTCATTAATCTTGCATAATTCTCAACAGCAAAAATGTTATGAGAATGTAATGGTGTCTTTGTGCTGCATATGCACTCAAAGTGAGATTCCATTTTCCCCTTAAAGATACGTAAATAATACTGACTGAACAACAGCAGTCCTCCAAATCTCATGTGGTGGACTGTTTATGATTTCTGAACAGATTCACCCAGTCAAAACAAGAAATACGCACACATACAAGCTAGCTGCCAGGGTCAGGAACGATATGAAGGCAAAGCCCTTTCATT
>JANHGO010003522.1:0-26939 GCA_024606505.1 Aquila spilogaster | reverse complement strand
AAGGAAGGAAGGAAGGAAGGAAGGAAGGAAGGAAGGAAGGAAGGAAGGAAGGAAGGAAGGAAGGAAGGAAGGAAGAACGAACGAACGAACGAAAGAAAGAAAGAAAGAAAGAAAGAAAGAAAGAAAGAAAGAAAGAGAGAGAGAGAGAGAAAGAAAAAGAAGTACAGCGAGTAAAGAAAGAATATATTCACTCTCTGCAAGTTAGCAGCTATGTAAACTGAAAACACACGATCAGCTATTTTTCCTATCAAAGCCAGGACTCCAGAATTGCTGGACAATGTGAGTGTGGAAGGCTCAGACATACAGCATATTTGTGAAAAGGACAGAAAAAGAAGACAGAGGCTTTCACAACAAAATTACCTGCTACTATTTACAAGATGGTGCTGCTGAGCTTTCCTAGAGAAGAGCTTCAATCCAGATGAAGTGTTTTGCTCTTTAAACCAGTGGAGGAAGAGTACCATGCCTGTCAGTGGACACAATTGCTACACAGTGTTTCCCCCTCTTACAATTAGACTTGATAGCGAGCACACAGTACTGGGTCAACTAGGACTTTCTTGAGCTGCTTGTGACCAGGTTTCTGTGAGCTGCAGGATGGTTTTAATCTTTTTTTAATTATTATTTTTGGAGGAAAATCATTGCTACATCTGAAGGAGAAAAGTGTAAAGGAGTAAAGGAAACACTATGTTAGAGAAGCATCCAAGCATAACCTGCCATCTCTAGCCAAACTTCTTATTTTACAGTCAGGTACAATAGATTTCTGAGATTCTTCTACTTGGACATTCAGGGATAGACCACCACTGAAAGAAAGCATGAGCAAAGAAAGCAGAACTGCAGGAAAGCCTAAGTAGGCTAATCCACTGTGGGCAGGTTCTCCTACACCATTAGCAACGATAGTGGAGCATGCCTGAAGCCTGGAGTTATTTCATGTCAGAGAGAAGGAACACCAGGTTTCAATGGGATTCAGTTCCCATGTCTCTGGTATTGATGAAACAAAGAGTGGTGCCTCTGCTAGAGAACCCAACCTGTGTCTGAGTGTTTGTTCTTCTCCCTAGGTCTCTAAATACTCCACATTCTCACTACAAAGTATGGGAAAATGGCCTCACTTTTTCTATTCATTGCTATACAATGTGAAACACTTTTGCTTGTTGTGCTTTGCAGTTTACTGACAAGGAAATAAAAATGCAGCAACTTGGCAAACACATCCCACTGATCATGCCTGTGTTTGGCTTTCACTGATTAAAGAGCCAGGGCCAGAGGAGTACCCATCTCTGGGACTGTGTTGTCAGGGTAAGGTTTTGTTCTGGAAATGAGACCTCCACCACTGGCTGTTGCAGATGCTGTACAATTTGTAGCAGTGCCAGCAGCTAATACCAAAAGCAGTGGCCTTCACAGCTGTATTAGGCTTACATGACAAGCTTTTGGTAGCGGGGGGGCTGCAGGGGTGGTCGCTGTGACCAGAGCCCAGAAGCTGCCCCAAGTTAGAAAAGAGCTGGTCTTAGCTGGCTCCAAAAGGGACCTGCTGCTGTCCAGAGCTGTGCCACTGAGCAATGCTGATGATGCCTCTGTGACAGTAGATTTAAGAAGGGTAAAAACACTGCACAACAGCAGCTGGGAGGGAGGAGTGAGAAAATATGACAGAAACAGACCTGCAGCCATCAAGGTCAGTGCAGAAGGAGGGCAGGAGGTGCTCCAGATATTGAGCAGAAGTTCCCTACAGCCCAGGGGAGGCCCATGGTGGAGCAGGAGGTCTGGGGAAGCTGCCGCCTGTGTCTTTGAAGAAAAAGTATTAGGTAATGTCTTAACTTGGTCTGGTCTTTCTCAGCCTTACTGGTTTGCAGTGAGGAATGTTTCTGTGTCCTAAAAGACACTAAAAACTCATTTCCTCATATATATCTTTCTACAGTGTGATCTTGCTCACCATGCCTGACTTTTTCCCCTCTTCCCCCCTACTAATAAGTACTGTCTGCAAGAGGGGAAGCATGGTTAATCATTAATGCTTCTTTAAACTACCATGTATAGTGAATAAAGGTTAAATGAGTATTTGTGAATCTGCAGTATATCCAGTTGATTTCTAGGATCATAGAAGTGTATCGAGTCTGGAACAAGCACAAATCTTAGGTGAAAAGGCTCATCCCTTCCTCTTCCATAGGAAAATGAATAGGAACTATACAAGACATTTAAGTCTTGCTTTTTCCATATTAAGTCACTGAACAAAAGTGAGGAGACATAGAAATGACAGTTGCATGAGTATTCTGGGAGACATACAGACAATGAGAAGAAGAACAAGGCTCTGCTAGGGACAGTTAGTTCAATCAGATGCTATAATCTGGCCACAAACAGGATGTTATAAACCCCCTCCAGAAAGTTCCAGCCACGTGTACCTCTCTTTCCAGCAGTCAAGCCTCCTACCCTCAGCTCAAAGAACAAGTCCCCATCTCCCTTCAGATTCATTCAGGTTCGTCTGTTCCCTCCCCATGACCCCACTCTTCAGAGCCTGAACTCTGCTATCTGACTCCATCACAGAACGGTCTGCGTTTAGTCTGGTAGAACCCCCTTGAGGGGGAAAGGGACCTGCAAGGGACAGTACAGCATTAAAAGGCCTGGAAACTGAGATACAAGATCCAAATTTGACAAAGAAAGCAAAAGAATTTATAAGGAAAGTAAAAGGTGAAAAACAGCAAGAGAAAGGAGTAATGATTTCAAAACCAGCTTTCAGTGTGCCCTGGCAGGAAGCAAGATACACTGCACTGTTTGAATATCTAATTAAACCCTTCTGCCACCAGACTTGAGGACAGCAAAAGTTTACAGGAGCTCAGAAAGGAACTCTATGACCATGGAAGGAACAAACATAAAGTCATCATCCTGAACGCAAAGTCCCAGGGCTGTTCATCGCTGAAGCCTGGGAGATGCATGGGTAAAGACTCACTGCACACATGTCCAGATCTTGTGCTTCTGCCTATAAATGCTGTTTGCAACTGCCAGACCTGGGACACTCTGCTGGATATGCTCCCGGTGTGATGCTAGGAGATAGATCTGCAACCCCTCCAGCAGGAGGTCAGAGAGGCCAGGGGGCAGCTGTGCCATCTGGCTGCACTTCTCTGTGGCAGCAAAAATCTGTGGCTGAAGGTGGGCAGTGTGAATGTGACCGGAGTTTGAGAGTAAGAACTTGTAAGAAGAATGAGAAAATCTATGTAAAGACAGAGATTTCTGCAGTAATAATGGAAGAGAAGGGTGGATTCTGGGGTTTTACAAGTGAGAACATTTGAGGTGCTAAGAGGTGAAGGAACAAAATGCATAACTACAGCTGATGCAGAAGTAATGAAGATTTAATGATATGGAAAGAAGACCTCAGCTTAAATTCTTTCAGTGTACTGATGTGCTACAAGACTCCCAGGCAGAAGGTGTGGAGACACAGAGTGATTGGGATGTCAGTCTAACACAGCAAGCTTGGTGCTTCTGAGCTGCCAGTCACAGTCAGGGAGAAGGCAAACTTTGGTATGGATGCAGGCCTTCCACCACACTCCTGAGCAAAGCTCCTGTCTCCTTCAGAGCCACAGCCTCCCCTTCCCACCTCCCCTCAAGGCACTACCAAAGCATTGCTAAATGTTTACAGAGTGGAGTTGTATTTAGTGTAGTACAAAATGTATGTAGAAGCCTGAAGGAAGAAAGTCTTTTGTTCAAAACAATCGTTTCAAGGTGAAGAGTACTTCTTGAAATCAACTCCCAGACCAGAACAGAATGAGTTCCCTGCTTTGGCACACACCAGGCCATCTCCACTGTTACAAATCGGAAATAAAGAGGTTTCTATGTAGTTCTGGAAACAGCGTGACCATCTGGGTGCTAGCAAGGACCAATGCTCCTCCTCCATGCCAGTATTCAAATACTTCATGTCCTGCAACTGGGAAATTGTTCAAATCACTTCCACTGATTGAAAATCTTACAGCATGCAGGAAACCAGGCAGCACAGCCCAGCTACCACACTAAGTGGCTTAACTTTATAGTAGAGTGGAGAGAAGGTAACACCCTGCCTAGAGAGCCTGTTGCTCTGAAAGAAAGACACCAACATCTGATCCCCACCCAGAAGAAACCCACATTTGTTTCAGCAATGCAGGTAAAGGGGAGCACTCCCAATACAAAGATAAACATTTACTAATGTTGTAATCAGCGTGGCATATCTGAGTCTTGGAATTATTAAACCAGCAAGAAGAGACCCTGGCCAGTGATGGAGGAGGACATAATTCACTAGAAGCCACATAGTTAGAATTTAACTTCTGTGCTATGATCCCAACTTGTTATAATCTAAGCATAGGAAACATATCACTCATCCGACAGACTTGACAAGGGCTCTCAGAGCAGGCAGATATTCAAGGGGAAATGGCTGGTTTCCTCTCAGAGCTGGTGAGTATCCAACGTTTTGTCTTCTAGCCTTAGTCACTGACAGCAGTGGAATCTTTGAATATTACAGCAAAGGAAATCAAGCAGTCGTTCCTGAAACAAAAATGAACAGAGCACGTGCTGGGGACAACACTGACTCAGCAATAATACTGACTCCACAGCATGTGCAGAAAATGTATTGCAAATACAAAAGAGAGGTTTAAGAGAGGACTCAGGAAACCAGGGAAGACGAAAACAGAGAAAATAGTAATATGGAAAAGAAGAAAAAGAAAAAGCCTTCTATTCTACTGCCATGCACTCTCAAAGACATTTGAGGATATTCATCTGTTTAGAGTATGACCTGATTAAATATCTGAAAACATACACTCTTGTGAAGAATGCTCTAAAATTCAGTGTACAGCACGGGCAGCATAGGAGTCATTCAAGTAGGAGCTCTGGAAATGCAGATTCCTATGGGGATAATAAAAGTAAATTTTATTTTTTTTAAATAAGAGTTTTAAGAGAACTAACTTGATCAGTCCCTGGAAACAGGTGAACAAAGTATCTTAGAATTAAAGGGAAAAAGGAAGTCATGAAAGCTGTAGTATCTTACCAGTACAAAAGCAAACACAAACTGTCGAACAAGGCTCTCATGGATTTTTATGATGTATCACTTCTATTATTTTTATGATTAAAATTCTGTGGCTGGCAAAACTAAAGGAATTATAGATGGCATCTTTCCAGGCTGTTAATATTCAGGAAAGGTCTTTTTTTTTTTCTGCTTTTGTTTTTCTTTTTGTTTTTGTTTTGTGATGATGATGATTATGGTTATTAAGGCTTTTTAATCATAGAAATGGAAAGATGTAAGATCTCATGAATTAAGTTGTGGTTCTGAAAGCCATGCTGGGGTCAGGAACTTTGGATGTCTTTCATCATCTTTGGCAGGTTCAATACCGGAAGCTATTGCTCATGATTTTGGTGATAGGAATTGGTGGAACCCACCTAGGTGGCTTTCAAATGTCTGTGATCAATTATACTTCTCCGGTAAGCAAACCTTCCATAAAATCAAACCTGTAACTGTTTTTTTTTGTTGTTTGGTTTGGTTTGGTTTTGGTTTTGATTTCTGTAACAGTTTTTGTGTTTGTTTGTTGTGTTTATATTTTGAAGATGCTCTAAAAATCTTCTTACACGTTCCTGGGAGTTTATTCCCAGCCCCTTCCCATCCCTTACTGTCCAGTACCAAAACACAAACAGAGTAAGTACCTATGTTAGCTTCCCACTGAGTGTTAGAAAGGCTGAGAAAACTGGAAAACATGCAGGATACCTGCTGTGATCTGTAGTTGAATGGAGAGACTATGGAAAAAAAAGTAGCAGCTATTTTCAGCATCAGTACTGTCAATGGTTTATGGGCCGGTTCAGCCTGGTTCCATGACTGATGGGGTGGGGGACCCATGGACCCATGCCTCAGGAAAGGGGAAAGGGGAAAAAGGGAAAGGGTAGGGAGATGGGCCTAAAAACAAAACAGTGGCAACGATCTGAGGAGGAAAACTAATTTACTAAATAAGATATCGGAATGCAAAATAACACAATATAGTTGGAATTGAAGCTAATAAATCAAATAAAGTGAGAAAGTGTCCGAAACTGAAGGCCTTACGCTAAAAGCTGAAGGAGAGATGGCTAGGGAACCTCCACTGCTGAGACAACCAGCAAATGAGAAAATCTCGGGACTTGCGTGCAGTTTTATCTTTCCCTCTGGGTGGAAAATGGGAACGCAAAGTCTCTGGGGTATGTAGTTCTCTTCTGAGAGCCAGGTACCTGGAAATTCGACAGTCCATGGACTTGGAGCATTAACTCTTTAACTCCCAGTGCCTCACATGATGTGGAATACCGGTAACAAAAATCATAAAACCATGACAAGGACTTACAGTAACACCTTCCCCTCCTTAGCAGACTCCGTTGCTCACAGTGCTAATGACCAAGCAGCTGCTTACAGCTGACATGTGAACAGCCAATACACTGTATTTTAGTGGATTTGTGGCTAATATAGATACTAACTTGCAAACAAGAGCCCTATATCCTTGATTTTATTAATCTATTTTTTTAAAGTTGTAAACATAATGAAGAACCATTGTGATTAGTGTCTCAGAGGAATAAAAACTTTTCTTCTGTCCCAGTACATTCAGAAGTTTATCAATGAAACCTGGCTGGAGCGATATGGTTCAGCACTGCATCAGGAGACTCTCACGTTATTCTGGTCCTTCATTGTGTCTGCATACTGCATAGGGGGAATGATAGGGTGTCTGTGTAGTGGGTACCTGACTGCAAAATATGGAAAGTAAGTATATTTCCCAACAATTCCCTAATGCTGCCACGAGGGAAGCAATTAAACCTCACTCACCTAACACAATGATTGTCAGAATTTTCACTGCCCCCTCTTGGTGCAGTGTTAGCTCTACTCAGCTCTATACCTAGGTACACTAGAGAGATGAGAACGAGACTGTTTCTGATTCCATTTTCACCGGGTTTTGTGCCATACAATTCCTATATTTTTGCTGAAATGTTACTGAACAATCAGTGTCTGAAATTTCTTTACTGAGCAATAATGCCCTATGGAGACTAACAATGCTTTGACTGATTGCAGCTCTTACAAAAATACACAGGTTCATTAATTGGTAAGAACAGTCACAGTTTCATCAAAGACAAGCACGAGTCTGTCAAACCACATTCAGAACCACCTTTTCAAGTGTGACCAGAAAGCACAAAGCTGAAACTCTCTAGGTCAAGGTGGACAGTGAAACTAGTTCTCCATAAGGCTGGACTTGCCTAGTTCAGATGACAACTGCAGTGTTCGGGATGGGAGTCTGACCCAAAGGAAAGGAGTGAAGAAGATCATTCCTTATCAGTCTCTGCCTTGCAGGAATTTATTTTGGTCTCATAGTGTGTTTACATGGTACTAACATAGAAAAGAGAAGTCTAACTTCTCCCTTTCCACTGTCTTGGGAGAACATCATGCTTTTTCATAATCAGATATCATTGCCAATAAGCAATGGATTTTAAAATGATCATGGCTTAGTCTATAAATCCAGATGAGAACAGGCAGAAATTAGTTAACAATAAAAAAGGAAGTATGGATCATACCAACATGTTGTTTGCTGTTGTAGGAAGAAATGTCTGCTCATCAATGATGTGGTCCTAATAATAGCCACACTGAACACTGGCTTCAGTAGGAGAGCCAAATCCTTTGAGATGATCCTGATTGGGCGCTTCCTCGAGGGCATCTGTGCTGGTAGGACTCCCCACTACTCCATGTTAATGTGAATTCTTAGGGGTGGATACAGAAATCTTCCTGCTGGGAGTTCCCAGGCATGCACAGTAACCCCAGTGGAACAAGGAACAGATTGGGAAAAGGTAAGAAGACCACGTCTCACGTTGAGGTAGCAGACTGCTCAAGCCTATTGCAAAGTGCAAGTGTTTACTGGGCAGGGACATCATAACGATGAGCTGTCCTTCGCCTTCAAGTGCTCTTACTGTGAGAGATATCTGATGAGTTAGCTAAGTAGGATGTACATGTTCACAGTACTTATTGTGGTGGATGTATGGTAAATAGTTCTGGAGCAGGCGAAATAAAAAGGTACTCTCTCCCTTGTTTTATGTACCTTTAGTTCTCCTTTGTCTTCTTTTTAGGACTACATATGAGTGCCCACATTCAGTATGCAGGAGAGATTTCACCTAAGAAGTTGCGTGGATTTGTAAACGTGACCTCCTCTGTGTTTCTTGCGCTAGGAAAAGCTGTAGCAAGAGTTCTTGGATTACGGTACTTGTGCTGCTCCTTCTGGTCCTATTTTCTATTTTTCTTCTGTGTGGCAGGAAAGTCCAGTGCTAGAAACAGACACACTGAAGGTGGAGTTTTACTTTGCTTAACTATTGCTGTAAAAAATGAAACCTCTGCCCCATGCCAGTCACTGAGGTTCCCTTGTCAGTCACTAAGGACAAGAAGACATTTCTCTTGAGAAGAGATTAAATCCATCTTTGAAGATGCAGTCTCTCTGCTGAAGTTAATAAGAACAAATTACATATATATATATACACACACAAGGTTAATAGGCCCCCGAGACCTGAGAGCTCTGCTGATTTCCTGATAACCTCAAGCAGAATTACTGTATTTGTTCAGAGATCTGTTGTGAGAATATTCAAACTGCACTGATGTTTAGAAAAAAAACTCAAATGAGGAGAAAAATCTCAGTCTTGCAGTAGAACTAAGGTATCAGTCTATCTTCCTTTCCTTAGTCTAAACATCTTTTATTTCATTTTTTTTTTACAGTTATATGTATATATAGTTTGCTAGTCTAGGATCCAGAAAATACCAAACTAGTTATAAAAAGCAATTGAACTGGGCTATAAAGTCACTCTTGTGTGCCTTCACAGAGATCTCTTAGGAACTGAAGACATGTGGAATGTGCTATTGTCCTTTTCTGGGTTGGTGGCATTGATCCAGCTGCTTTTTTTGCCCTTCTTTCCTGAGTCTCCTCCTTATCTCTTTCTGCAAAAAGGAGACAAGGATGGTTGCTTGAAAGGTAAGGTAAAATTTTAGATCCCTAATTTGTTAGACTGTAACTCTTGGGAAATTGAACTGAATAGAGGTAATTAGTTTTTCTTCTGGACAACTACAGATTTCCTCATAAGATTCGATGAAAGATCTTGTAAAGATAATAGCATAGGATTATATTGCTCCATAAAAAGAGGATTCATCAAAATTATTTAAGATCTGTCCTTATATAGCATGAAAATTTAAAGCCATTTTTCAGGAGAGTCTTAGCAGGTTCCAGTAAGTAATGTTCTAGTTCTTTTCTCAGTGACTGATGAATCAAGGCATGGACTCAACTGTAAATGATCAGTGCATCAGATGATGGGAGAATATGCTTCATTCTGTCCCTTCTGTAGCCATGAAGCAACTCTGGGGAGAAGAGAACTATCACACTGAATTTGATGACATGATGAAGGAAAAGGCTGTAACAAAAGGCACCAAAATAATGAATGTCCTAGAGGTGCTGAAAGAACCATCTGTGCATCCACAGCTGTATACCATGCTCCTGCTTCTACTGAGTCTACAGCTCTGTGGCCTGAGTGCAGTTGAGTATAGCCTATATCTGATCAAATCACTGCGATTCCAACTTGTCACTTCCCTCTGGAACTATGTAACACACAGAGCCTGCCTCTATCTATGAAGCTCTGTAGTATCACCACCAGTATTCTTCATACCTTCCAGGCTGGAAATACAAAAGATCCAGTTCAGCAGAAATTCCAGTGAGAGTGTTGTTGCTTTCATTCTCCGGGTTGTATCTCCAAATATTCTGTAGGAGAAACAGTTTTAAATACCTAAGGATTCCTGCAGTCCATAGATTCACTTCTTCAGACATCCATCTCCACTTTCTTTGACTTTTACAGTAGCAGATGAGCTATTGCCAATCAGCATTCATTCCATTTCATAACGCAGATTTATCCATTAGGATATTTCCTATCAGTTGCTTCTGCACATAAGGTGGCTGAGCCCAGTACAGCCCAAGCTAATAGGCATTCCCCTAGGTGTCATTTCTATCACTTGCCTGTGAGTCTCATAAGCCTTACTTAAGACTGTGACATTGCTGGGCAGAGAAGTTATTTCTGTCCTCTGTTGACAGGGGAAAGGTGCTCAGACCAGCAGGAGCTTTGCAGCTGAGCAGCTTCTTCCAAATACTTGTAAAAAACCTACAGAATAAACTATTACATCACCTCCAATAAGTCCCAATAATATACTGTTGCTATTGCAGTGATGACAAATCTAGGTCTAAATGATGCAGGATAAGAACATACCACATTCATTGACTATGCTTCATTTTTAAAATGCTTCGTATTTCCCAGATCACTTTCTACACATCAGAAATTTTTCAGACAGCCAACCTCCATGAAAGCATAATCCCATATGTAGCTCTAGGAGTTGCAGTTTGTGAGCTCATCTCCATCATCTTCTGTGTAAGTCAGACCACGCTGGGACTTTAAGACTGATTTGGGTCTATTCTTCCTCATGTGATTTAAGTCTATTCTTCATTAAAGTAAATGGATCTTCACTTGGTGAGCTTAAGAATTTCCCTGTGGCATCACATAAATCTGTAAAATGGCTGTTACTGTCTCTGCCAAATTTCTTCCCATCTTTTACCTCTTTCTTCCTATCTTCAGTCTTCATAATTTCTTATAAAAATCCTTCTTTTTTTTTCATACAAATATAAATAAAATGTCATGCAAAGATAAATACGCATGCTTATTTTCATACATTGATATATCTAATTATTTATTTGAATGTAATCATAACATGCTTCCATTGATTACAGTGTTTATGAAGAAGTTGCTTCAGTGTTTGGGCAGCAATGGTAATTCATAGCATTAGAGAGACCAGAAGGAATTCCATAAAATAACTAACTTGCTACTAACGTGATTTGTGTTCTCTTAAGTAAAGAGAACTGAAGAAGAATGTCTAAACTGTTAGAAGGCTCATGGATAGACTTGGCCGTGCTCCCAGTGATGTATGTTTTTTTGCTTCTCAGAGCTCCATTATCGATCGTTTTGGACGCCGGAGACTCCTGTGGGGTGGTTATTTGTTGATGGCGCTGGTACTGGTGTTGCTTGAAACAAGCCTTCTACTGAGTGTAAGCAAATGTCTCTTTAGGTGTGGACCTGCATCAGAAATCTTTGTGCAGGACAGCACATAGTCAGTCTTAGTTCTGATGTCCAAAAGAGCAGGTCAGAATATCTTCCAAACACAAACTTACAGCCCCTCTTGCAAGGCGTATATCTCTGTCATGTCTTGTATTTCATCTTTTTTAATCAAAAAACATTGTAAAACCATTGGTCAGGCATAGCTTTCCTCCAGCTCTTTGTCTGCCTGATCTCTCCAAGGCTCTCCTGCATCATTTTGCTGCCCCTTAAATCCCTAGGTAACATCTCTATTGTCGCCTTTCCCAGTTGCTATCCCCTACACCCTGCAACAGAAGCAGTGTGTACTTCTCACCACCACCAGTTTCCAGCCTTGATGCACATGACCCAGCTGCACACACACAGTGCAGCTCTCTAGTTACCCCCAAGCTGGGGGAAAGGAGTGAGGAACCCAGTGGCACAGTTTCAATATTGCCAGCGTTTAGCACTGCATTTCAATCTTTGTCTCAGCCAACAAACTATTAACTCCTCTCTGTTTCACAGATATCTTCTGATTCACAGGTTTTAAACGTTTCTCTGAAGCTGTCTAATTGAATAAGATAATTAGGTTGAATCAGTTACACGTTTCTCCATGCTATAACTAGCTCGGAATTCATTTCTTATTTTTCAGAGCAGGGTGCAGTTCAACTCACTTCTGTAGGTATGACACTGCAGGCTACTTTTGGCCTTCTGCTGTATTCAGTACAGAAATATGAGTAATTCTAGTGAGAATCTGATCCTCAGCACTGTGGGCTTTTTCATCAGCATCTCTTCTCCTGTATGCTTGGATCAGATTTGCTACAGCTCTGAAATTGTCATTCTCATCCCTCCCTCTGCCTTTGTCTAGGATCGGTTCCTCTGGATGCGTTACTGCAATGTTATTCTTATCTTTTTATTCATCACTGCCTATGGAATAGGACCAGGTGAGTATAACAGTATAAGCAGCAACAGCAAATCTTAGATCTCAAGGGTACACACAGGCCATAGATGCTTTAAAATAGAACTAAACTGTGTGAATATATCTTTGTAAATCAGCAGCTTAGTTTGGACTGAAATGGAGGACCCCCAATTTATGATGAACTAATGATCTGAGGAACAATTCTTGTAACAAATGACTTCAAACAATTCAGACCCTCATGTATCAGGATTCTATTGCCTCTCACTGGATTACAAGTTCAAGGCAAAAATTATGTGTTAAAAATAATCAAGATTTTTTTTTTTGGAGGATGTGAACGCTGTTCCATGCATACAGACTCCTTTAGACCATTTCTGGTTTAGCCCAAAAGCAGAGATAGCCCCTTCCAAAATATCAGTTTTCTCAATTCAACTCCATTAAAGAATGATATCTGGTAGCATGCAGAGTCTGTCTCTCAGTGTTCCTCTGTTCTTTCTCATCCTCTCTTTATTTTTTTTCTGAATCACTGACATCAACAATACCAGAACCAAATTTACAAGCTCTCTATTATGATTACATTCAATTGAAACTGCATTTCAGGGGTGTCCATCTCTCTCCATGGACTGTAAGAGAAGTTGGTAGGTGAATTCTGATAGAGGTGGTTGTGCTGCCTAGATTTATGTGATCTCACAGTAGTCTGACTTTACTGGGGCAGTGTTTGATGAGAGACAACAGTTTATTCACTTTGAGGAGAGCAGATAACTCAATCTCCACAAAACACACAGCGGTGTTTCTTATTGCTTTTTGTGTTGTTTTTTTTTCCCCAGGTGGAGCTGTTTCATCTGTCATGAATGAAATCTTCACCCTCTCAGCACGGTCCTCCGCGTTTGTAATCGGTGGAATCATCATTTGGCTAGGCCTCACTTTCACTGGGATGATTTTCCCCTTTGCTGTTGTATGTAATTTGATTCCAATTTTCTCTTTGACTCTCTCATTTTAAACTGTTATTCTAGGCTGGTCTGGGCAGGAAATAAGATTAAATTCTTGTAGATGATCAAAGCTGTGAATTTTTAATTACCATTGGCATATGAAGACCCTTCATATCTGGAGTTCTGACAGCTTCTGCTGCCTTAGGAATAGACTGAAAAGATAAAATAAATGTATTCCTCATTTCTTGAGGACAAACCAACAATTTGCAAGAATCTTTAGGGGCAAGTGTTGCCAGGGAAATCACTCATCTTACTCTATTTTTTATCTCCAGATGGCTCTTGGCCCTTTTTGCTTCCTCATCTTTATTGCTGTTCTAGTAGTTTCATCAGTTCTCATCTACCTGTTCGTCCCAGAAACAAAAGGGAAATCAACCTTTGAAATTATGGAAGAATTCAAAACACGGAGATTTAAGAAGAAAAGGCATCAGACTGTAGAGAAGAACGTGACTGAAGAAAAGATATATTGCACCAAGCTCTGACCAGCCACCATAAGCAACTTCTACTGACAAAAAGCTCTGTCTCAAAATCAAACCGAGAGCAAAACTTTAACATGGACTTTTCTCAATAAACTATAATCAAAAAAGCAACCCACAGATAGCTTGTCATTAGTCTAAGTAGTCCTATTTTTATTTGCCTTTGCTTTTCAATGCCTCCTCCCTAAACAGTTCTGTGGCAAGAAGACACTTGTAGCCACTCAGACACTTCCCAGGGCTGACATGTGGACAGCTTTATGCAATCAGAAGGATGCAGTGCTGAGAGCTAGAGGAGGAGGGACTGGGAGCAAAGCCGGGAGTGAGACACTTTGCAAGAGTACTGCGAGAGCAGGCGCTCGGAAAATTCAGCCCACTTTGTAAATAAGTAACTGCTCAAGACACGAAGCAGAAGCTGTGGTAGCAAATATCTGCTTGCTCTGTATTGGATTAGGACACATTACACTCAACATCACAACAGCGCATCAGCATGTAGTACTACAGTTTGCCACTGCTGCTCTGCAGGAGCTGTTAATCCTGCTGATTGCTGCTGCATTTAACCACTTCCCTCCTCAAACTCTTCTACTTTTATATAAAACTGTAAATTATACCATGTCTCCTGCTTAGGAGGACCATAAGTTCTGCCTTTCTGCAGCTTTACCGTTCACACTGATTATCATTGTGCTGGAACTCTGAACCAGTGCTGAGCTTGGGGGAGTTTTCTATTTAAAAATTTCCAATGATGTACTTCCTACTCCTGAAGGAACAGCCGGAGAAGAAACTCAGATAATAAAGCATGTTCCAGCAACTAAAACCTGATTTATATACTCCACCTCTTTTCACTCCCTGTATCAAAACAGAGTGTTCATGCTGCAAAATCTTATTTAGTGGGACCTCTCCTGTCAAGACACTGAAATATTTAATCTCTCTGTTTTAATTCCTATGCAATTGCTGTAAAAAATATCAATCAACAGAAACCATATGAAGTAAACATTAATCTCAGGCTCAGACAGGTGATTACTTAAGAAGAAGGTGCAGGAAAGAAATGACAGAAAACTTCCTCAGTCTGACAGAGTTCTGTCTGCCTGGGATCTTCCATAGGAGATGGAAAAGCTCCTCTCAGAAGTGCTGAGTACAACAGCTGGCAGAATTGGCTGTCAATATTAAGCTGTCAGAAGCTCCCCAGGAAAAGAATTGAGAAGTTGTCTGTTGCAGTTACCATTCGTAAAGAAAATACAATACATACATATCAAGCTATTTTCAAAATAACGGGCGGACAATGGATGATCTTTAAATAGGCCTTCTGATTTTCTTGGTGTGAGAATTAGAACTAACACTTATAATCAACACATCATCAGATTTTTACCTTCCTTACCTAGGAAACAGCTGCAGAAGTTTGCTTTACGTATGGTTGAGTTGGGCTTTTTTTGCTGGTGAAGGGAAGTTCATTTTATCTAGACAGAAACTGAGCTTTCACCATGACCCAGGTGCAGCTAAGGCTTTAGAACACTCCAGTGCCACTGTCTCTAGTGAGGGGGAAATCTGAAGCTCCAGTTTGGATCATGAGGAGCCACAAAATTACACATGAAGATTGCAGCACTTAACATGTATATGCAGCGTTTATGTCCAAGCAAGCACTAATTAAACCATTTATACAACATTCAGGAAAACAGATAAATGACAAATAGTTACTCATCTCTTGTTTCATAAATAGGAAATCATTGCTTGAAAGAAACCAGATAACCTTCCCAAAGCCCCAGACAGAGCTGATGTTTGCTCAGGGTTAAACTCCATGATCTTCCAGATTGTAATTGCAGCTCAGGGCCTCATTAACACTCCATGCTCACTCAGCTGACTCCTCTGAAAAGCTTGGTTCTAGTGTGCTTAACTTTGGAGAACCCTCAGACCCTGTCAGCTTTCAGAGGTGCCCTGGCATACCAGGGTACTTTGCTGTTGCATACATAGATCTTGGGTGGCAATCACTTATTCTAGGAGATGCTAGTGTACCTACTTTCCCTCTAACACACTCATCTCCCCTCACTCTTCTCTGGCCTTTATTGTCCCTTTTGCATTCATTCAATGCATTCATTTCTGTTTCAGACCTTTGCACCATCACACTTCTCATGTCTTTTCTGTACCTGGCTTGCATCTTTTCAGCTGTAGTTTTGCTTGTCCTTGATATGATCTTCCCATATCACAGTACTTAAATCCCCAAAACTGCTCCTATTCCACCATAGTTAACTTTCTCCTGTATGTAGCCCTAAGTGACGTTAAGGGAATAAAATATAAAATTAGATGCCTCATGTTTTTAATTAATATACCACTGCAGTTCTCTTAATACTACAGCTTCTGGTCTCTGGTCCAAGTGTAACTGACCTGTTCCCTACAGCCAACCCTTCTGTATACTTAAATAGAACATTACCTTCTGGTTGGCATCCATTTCAAACATGTTGCCATACAAAAGAAGTTGCTAAAGACTGCTGGACTGGATGCCACAATAATGTGTAAAGTTTTAATTTTACTTTACTTGGAGTAAAGAGTTGCAACAAATGTATTTGCAAGAGCAATATAAATAAGTAAATAAATAGTGCTGATTGCACAGCCCCTATGCCTCCATGCCTCCAAAACACTAGCAAAGTGCTGCCTACATCCAAGATGAAATACTTTTTTTATCTTTGTGCCACGATGACCTTTTCCTCCCTCTGTGGCAGTGCTTCTATACAACTTGAAGCTTTCCAAATGATGTTGTAAAGCGGAATTTCTAATGCCTAAGTTGCATGTTTGAAAATAAGAACAGCTTGAGACCAAAGGGAATGCAAATATATTATTTTCTTCCATCCTGTTCTATTCACAGTTTACACAGGTTTCACAGTGAGATGCAATTGCAAATGGTAGTATTTCTGAAGTGTGCTGCACAGAAATCCCATAGAGTAGCTATCTATATAGACAAATGGAAAAATACAAGTTAGGATCAGTGTTCACTATTGGCAACGCACCAGATCATTAGCGAATTCTGCTGTGGTAACTTCCACTTTCATTTGTCAGTTCCTTCTCTCTGATTTTACTCTTCTCTTTTTCCTATCTTCTTTTCAGGATTCCCAAACCTTCATGCAGCAGATGTGCCTTCAGCACACAGAGAGGAAAGAATCCTCTGTTGGGATCTCGATCAGTGCCACTGTGGCTTTGCTGGTCCTTTTGCAGTAACAGGAGTCAGCGGAAGCACAGCTGGAACACTGCAGAAGAACTGACTGCTCATCCATGCTGCACAGCTCAGTGCACATTCAGGCAGGAGCCTTGAGTCCCTCTGTATCTCTCCTATGAGCTCCAGGCAGGCTCACTCTGATTTAGCTCCACTGCCTCCTTCAAGAATCCAGTCTTTTTGGTCTAGTCTTGCTGGGTACCATCACTACTTCTTACCTGAAAGCATCTTTCAATTCCAAGCACTCATTCTCTCAGGTTCTACAAAACCAATGTGCCAAACTCAGGAGGACCCATTCTCCCAAATGCTTGCTATTGCTGCATCTCTCACAGTTACTGATAAACCAGATAGTATATGATTAACCCACCAATATTAATGTTTGCATGTTGTTTTAACCCCATGCCAAAGCCTCTCTCTTTTTCATACTTCTGCAAGAAACAAATTATTTTTAACTACTCATTCTGCCTATCTTTTACTCAAAAGTAGGAGTAGTACACACTACTTGACTGTCACAGGGAGAGTGACGGGGCTCTACATGGATTTGGAAGTGGACCAATGAGTGTACTTCCATTCAGTAAGTCTGATGACTTCACTTCATTTACACAAGTATGAGGAAACCAGGAAATTTAACACTGGTATTGAGTATTTAGTGCCATAGTAACGTCCCACTAAATCCCACTAACAATGATAGAATCATTGTAAACCATGAAATGAAGGGGAAACTAGGAAATTCAAAATAGAACCAGCCAGCATGTTCCGTCCATCTTCATGCATGTCTCCTATTCATATGGGCCACCATGTCCATCATGGCGGAAATCTTCAACCAGTCACCTAGATCATCATCTGCTGTGACTGAAGGATGTTTCAGCTGGACAGGACTCCTTGGTTTTAGAATGCTTTTCCCATTTATCTTGGTAAGTGACTAACCACTAATGTTAGTGACTAGTCACTAATGTTTTTAATATGATTCCAGACACCAGATGATGATATACTTGTTTACACTCTTTCATCAGTATTGTAGCAGATAGATTTCTAATTAATGAAATCATGATCGATGATTCAAGCAGAATCAAGGAGAATCAAAAGAAAATATCCTTATTTATCTTTCTCTGGTTTATTTCGAGGAAAACCTCCATTCTTCCTCATTCCTTATTTTTTCTGGGATCTTCATCTACCTCCTCCTTTCAGAGACGAAGGGCACAATTATGAAAATAACAGAAGAATTTGCCATTTTACATTTTAGGATGAGACTTGATTCCATTACAAGAAGCATTTCTGAGGAACATACCACCTACATCAGCTTCTAGCTGGTCAGTAGAAAGACTATGTGTTTAGTAGGGTCATAAAGGACTTTGATGTTTGTAGAGTGCAAGATGAAACAAAGGCAAAATATTTCTTTCCTGCTATTGGAAAAGATTTGAATACTCCTTCATAGACACAAGTGGAATCTTCATCAGCCTCATCACCGTAAAAATTTGACAGAAGTTAGTAACGAATAAGTGATCATGACATAAAATATGAGCTCAGCTAAATTTATAGATTTCACTTAGGAAATGTTTTGTTCCTAAAAGTCTTATTTAGTTCCAGTTTCCATGATTTTGTTATTCAGAATTTCATTTTGAGTTTTTAATTACAGCAAACCTAAAGTATCAAATCTAACCTAGGATAAACCACTGGGCTCCTCTCAGAGAGTGAGAGGACTATGTATTGTACATAGGATTTCTTCTTTGTGGAATTAAAAAAAAAAAATCAGGCCTGATTATTTAGGTGAAAGTAGAAATGAGTCAGTCAGCTTTGCATTCCTGATACAACAGAGCAGTTTTGTTGAGTCACAAGGTATACAATTATCACAGCCACAGTTACTCATTTGGTATTCTGACTTGTAACCTGCTTCCTACCACCGTGAGCAATTCTCTTGGAGTTGGAGAATTGTGCTGTACAGCATAACCACCTGAACCAGCATGCATGGAAGGAGCAGGAGGAGGGAGCTGGCATAATGTTGTGGTCATTTGTAAATTTGTAAGGTTTGCTAATTTCCAACTGCTATTAATTCCTTTAGAAGAACTGCAATACTGGACAACTATAAAGAAGCACAGATATAAAGGACAACAGCAATAAAGGTGATATATGCATAGGGCACAAGGAGAAGCCAAGAGTCTGTCCTCATTGGACTTATTCTTTAGAGAGAAAGGAACAGCAAAAGTCTCCTAATCACATTGTCTCCTAAAATTGCTGATAAAGTGAAACAGTACTATGCTATAAAATCAAGTGTAGCTCAGAAACGCCAGAAAGACCCAAAAATGTCAGAGAAATGTTACTGTGAATTAGTGAAATTGCTGCTATTTTAGATCCTCAGCAATTATTTTGCAAGGAGAGTGGGAATCATTATGACATAGAAAACCCTACACTTTGATACAAATTGAGAAAATGTATGTATGCAATAAATAGGTAATATTAAAATTTTAGAACAGTTTTAACATTGAATTAATAGCTATGCAGCTTCTGTTTTTCTACAATCAAAATGCTACAGTTGTCGGTGTTCAAGAGAAAATACAAAAATGCTAAATCATTCTAAACACCATTGCAAGCCAGAAAAAACAGCATTTGCTATGCATTATATAGGCAACACTTGCAATTACACAAGTAACTAAGGTTTTATTATTAACATGCATTATTTTCTCTTTTCTTTTGACTCACTGCATTTGCAGTAAAACCCTCTGTCAATAATTGCATTCTGTGTTTTATGAACTAAAAGTACAAGTCTCGAGGGTGAGCTTAGGAATTTACTGATGACATTTGATGACATCAGTACAGCATGACACCATTGTCACATCTGCACCCATCCCAGACCTTGGTGGTAAAGGAAGGTCACCTGGCATGACTCAGAGAAAGCAGGAATAGCACAGGACGTCAGACATACAAGAGCCCCAAGCAAACCTCCTTCTTCCAAATGTAGTCTCTAGAAGAAAGCAAGTAGAGCCACAGTTCAGGCTTCATCTCACCAGTGAGGAGCCTCTGGGAAACAAAGGTGACTTTCCAATGGATCAGTGGATGCAGCACTGGATATGAAGTTGTTCTGTGTCTGTAATGCTCAAAACTGAAGCCTGAGGGACAAAGATCCTGGCTGTGCCACCCTACTTCATTAAGGAGTATCTACTCACTTTGATCACTCTCAGGAGGATGTGCATTTTAGTTACCGGCTGGTTCGGCATGGAGCCTTCAGGACCAGGCACTCATTCAAAAAGCCTCTGCCAGGGCACAGCATCTCCTGGTGCCTTCTCACCATTACTGGCCAACACCCTTATAACCACAGGACAAGAAATACTCTTCCTTGGGACAGTCTAAATGGTACATAAGTAAGAATAATTGAATTAAGCTTTGAAATTTGCTACTTCTATCTCAAGCCCAATGAAGAGCTGTGTGTTTGAGAATTTGCCTATTTTTTTCATCTAATAAAATCTATTTACTATACCAGTGAATCTGAAACAGAACACCAAATCTTTACTGCTTAATAAATACCAATATCTAAACCTTTTGCTGGCTGCTTTTCCCATTGTGCAGATTATAGTGGATGTTGTTTAGCTCATATCAGAGAAATAAAGAATTTTACTGGTCTTGGAAAACTGTCCAGATTTTCTTTTTTTCCTGAGCTGTTCTTCTTTCCCTTTCCAAAGGCCAGCTGCAAACTCCCTCTGTTTTGAAACTTTCCCCCTGCAGACTGGGCCAGATGCAATTATTTCCTGAAATATTTAATCCAGCAGTGTTAACTTTGTCCAGTTGAAGTAAATATAAGTGAGCAAAGACAAAATAGTAAAAATTTAACCCTGCTCCCTGAAGCCAAATGCCCACCTCCATAGCAGCAGGAAGGAGAGAGACAAAGAAGCCAGTGACGACACAGACACTCAGTGCACTGGACAACCAGCCTGTGAGCTAGAAATGACCGGCTTCCTATCGGACCTGGTGAGTACATGGTGGGGCACTGACATTTGGGGTATTTTTGCATGCTATCAGTGCATCAAAGAAAACAAAATCACTATCTCAGCCAGAACAACAAAGCTCCTATTTGCAAAAAGCACTTTGGAAGTGATTCTACGCACTTTTTCAGGGTATTGCAGATGTTTGCACTTCTTATGCTCTGATTCCATCTTTGTCTGAGCCTACCTGCAAAATCCTTGAACAGATGAGATGTTTCTGGAGAATGAGAGGCACAATTAAGGAGCAGTGTGATGTGACTACAAGCTTAAGATTTTGTTCTACTTCTGCAGGTACAATACCAGGGACTCTTCCAAATGGTCATTGTCCTGGGGATCGGTGGAACATTCCAAATTGGCTTTCAAATTTCTACGATCACCTACGTGAACCAGGTAGGTAAAAGCTCACATAGCAGACTGGTAAATGGCAACACCAAGTCCACATTCCTTTCTTGGGATGCTCCTCTCTGACAGTTAACAAGGGTTTAATCACTATATTCTCCTCTCATGATTAATTCCTATTGTTATGCTATTGTGTAAAGCAGAACATGTCAAAGTGTTGAAAACAGAAGAAAATAGAGAGATCTGCAACTTGTTGTTAATAGAACTGTTCCTCAGAAAAAGCACTGACAGGTGTGCTGCAAGTTTACAGGGAGACGGATGTCCCATGTGGCTACTACAGTGATACCATATGACACTCTCAGAGCTTACCCATCTCCACATAGGGAAGTCAAACAGAACAACTGTGCTCTAACTGCTTCTCTCCACTGACCACAGGTAAAACTTCCATTTGAGACACTGGAGCTTAAGGGAAGACATTATCATTTAGTAGAAATCACCTTATGGCAGAAGTGTTACTTTCAGGCTTCAGAGCATGGAGTTCTAAGTGAGAAAGGATTTAGAAACTGCAGTGATCAGGTGCAGTTCCTCATTACAGGTCTGCGTCTTAGCTCCTCAAATTCTGAGATCAACCAAGAAAAGAATGATCTAGTAATGGAGAATCAACATAGCATACTCTATTACACTATGTCTATTGGCTAATGCAAACTTTTAGAGTCTATATAAATAGAGACTTCAACTGAAGCAACAAAGTTATTTTCTAAATGTAATAAAATACATGATGTGGAGTCACAGTTATTGTTAATGAAGACCCTTTTTTTTCTGTCTCAGCATGTTAAGGCTTTCATTAATGAAACCTGGCTGGAGCGATATGGCTACCCTATCCATCAGGAGAACCTCTTGTTTCTGTGGTCTCTCATCGTGTCCATCCTTGGCATAGGAGGTCTCTTGGGTGCTTCAGGAAGTAGATACCTGACTGTCAAGTATGGCAAGTATGTATGTTTAAAGAGAATTTGTCAACCAAATCTTAATTTAAGGAAATGATTGTTGAGGTTTTTAAAGCTTTTAAATGTGAGACTGATTTAAAGGTACAGTAACAGCTGTACACAGCCACCTTGGCAGTGATGCCATGTTGCTGCTTCTTGCCCGTGTCCTGTGGCACTAGCTAACCAGTTATGCTTCCAGCTTGTCACAAGAGATGCAGTTACTGAGCCTGGGTTCAATTGGAAAGGTAGCACCCAGCTGAAGACAGAGTGGTTTCTTGGAGATGCTACTCACTGTATAGCAGCATTGAGATGCTCCTAGGTGCTACATCAATTACACATTGCTCCCCTTCCTTGTTTCACTCTCTCTGGTTTACTGGGAAATGAACTTGGATGTGTGACCCAGAAGGGACACAGTACAGGCTGGTAGGTCCTGCCCCAGGAATCATGGTACCCACACATGCTTTCCAGGGAATCTGGAAGTAACCTTTTTTTCCAAGTGCCTTTCTCTGCCGACCATGTAACAGACATCCTTGGCTCTAGTGAATTCTCTCTGTTCAGATCTTGAGCTAGCTGGATGACAATATAATTCCGTGTAAGAGGGACACAGAGTGTCCAGAGCCAGTAGTGTAGAAGGACTTATTTTGTACTGTATCATATATGCATAACTTGACAAAGATAGCAAATTGACTTCACTCTATGCTCATGTGTTCCAGGAGTTTAAATGCCATTTCTCTCCTGATCTACAAAAATGTTTTATTTGCTTGCACTTACAGAAAAAAATGTCTCCTGTGCAACAATCTGTTAATGATAGCTGCAGCATCTATCATGGGCTGTAGCAAAATGGCCCAGTCCTTCGAGATGATTCTCATTGGACGCTTCCTATGTGGTGTAAGTGTAGGTAAGTGATTTCTCCCACAGGTTAAATATTACATCCTTATTCAAAATAGATAACCCTTTATTAAGAGAAAAAAAATCTTGAAGTCCGTGATCCTTTGTCAGAAGGTCTTCTACATCAACCAACAATAAGGAGTATAGTTATAATTTTTGCAGATACCGAATGAAATTCAGCTTTGCCAAGTGCATAAATATTCAGAGCTGTCAGAAATTTTCTGATACAATTCAAAAGTTTTCTAGTGGAGAAATGGATACAGGATTGCTTTAATTTTGATGAACAGTACTCACAATTATATGGAATATAGTTTAAATCTAGTACTCTCATATGGCTTCAGAGAAACAGACCACTCAAAGTCATGGCCATTTCGTTTTGACTCTGAGCATATTTCAGGAATGTTCTACAAGGGTGTTCAACCTGCTTCAAAGCAGTAAGTCCTCTGGATTAGTAAAAAGAGCTGGACACAATCTAGTAATATCACTCCTGGCAGGTAGTTCATATGCAGAGAAAACAACTTGTGCTAGTGTAAATATGTCTTGTATTTGTTTCCTGCACAAAATGTTGTTTTTCCATTTAGTTTTGGATATTCACAAGGATGCTTTTTTTAACTTACTTCATTAGAAATTAATGTCTATTTTTCAAATAACCAAGTTCTGCAAATTGCTTTACTGACATACAGCTGTATTGAAGAACAACATTATTTCGAGAACTGTTCACCCATGGTCATCCTGCTATGATCTAGAATTTGTATCTTGTCTTATGTAAAGACCTAATTGTTGCTAAGGAGGCTGCATATCTCCACCATTTTGCCAACACATAAAGCCAGGAGAAGAAAATGTTTTCAAACCAGATTACAGGGGCTGTGATCATCACATAAATAAAATACTCTTGTTCCCAGACTAGTTTTCAGAATTTCTGGGTTATTAAGTACTTCACTGATAGATGGAAACATCAACTCTGCTTGAAATCATCAAAACTATTGCTGTACATTAGAAAAGAAATACTTGTGTCCTCTCTCAACTCATGTACATCCAACATTGAAGCACCTTATACTTTAACCCGCTATGGATATATCATACCAGCTCTTCTAGAACATCATGTCAAAAAGGGCTGAGACTATATACATTAACTACAAGCAAATTAAATACTTCTTCTCACTGTTTGGTTACTCAGCTTTTGCATAGAAAATATACTAAATATTCTAACTAACTATACTTCAAAATGTACTAAGACTCATGAGAGACACCGTGATGAGGCAACACCCCACAGGTGTACAGTTCTTAAGATCAGGAAACTGCACTGTGCAATTTACATTTTGGTGCACGAAGCAGCTACACTCTGTGCTGCTTAATTATTTACATTCAATTTTATTTCCCATGGTTATGAATGTCTTCTTCTTCTCTCCCATAATTTCCTCTTCACTTCAAGGCTTTTCTACTCCTCTGCATCATCAGTATGTTGGGGAAATTTCCCCTAGGAAGCTACGTGGATTTGCAAACTCTACTGCCTCTTTCTTTTGGTCACTGGGAAAAGCCGTAGGGCAAATTGCAGGACAAAGGTATAGTACAACTGATTTGCGACCCAGTTCATATCTGAATCCCTTCTATTTTTTGCTTCTTCTGCTTTTCCATCCATTTCTTTTTCTTCTCAAAAACCAATGCAATGAACTTTTATTCTACACACACTTGTTTTATCCCTGCCAGGGAGCTGCTGGGCAGCCAGTCCCGGTGGCCCATGCTGATGGCCTCCTGTGGAATTCCTGCACTGGTCCAGCTGCTCACTCTGCCCTTCTTCCCTGAGTCCCCACCATATCTCCTCATGCATAAAGAAGACCAGGAAGGCTGCAAGAAAGGTAACTGAGCACTCCAGGCTCTTGTTCCTTACTTGGCTTTCAGTTAGTTTGTGAGTTTTCTCTCCCAGTGTGGAAAAAAGTTTCTCCCTGCTCATTTCTGAGATGACTCTGAATATCCACTAAGTACATTTTTGTTGTAGCCCTCACATAGAACACGATAGAATACGCCTGTATTACAAAATCTTTTATACTCAGCTGTTATGCCCTGAGCAGTATAAATGATAAATGATAAGTGATAAGTGATAAATGGCTGTTTGCACTGCAAGGCTCCACAAGGCACCATTCAACTTTAGGCCGTTGGCTGTGTACCAAGCTTATACCCTGAGAGAACGAGGAATGGAGAAATGTGGACCCATGGGCAGGGAGGAAGTCACTGTACACCTCACTAAGCCTCTCTCTCAGAACAAGCCCCTCTGTGCAAGAGGGGACAGGGCTCTGGAACACACCATCGGACACCTTTGCCTCACACTGCAGACACAGTCCATGCATGCTGTTCTGACAGACATATGCATAACCCACTTAAACTCCTCAGTCACCAAACAAAAGAGACAAATTAACATGGCAGGTCTCACTCTCCTTCTCCTCTACAGCCATAAGGCAGCTTTGGGGTGAAGGCCATCACCAAGCAGAGATTGATGACATCATGAAAGAGAAGGCAACAATGAAAAACATCAAGATCTTGAGTGTCCTGGAGCTAATGAAAGAACCAGCTATCCGCTGGCAGCTGTACATGATAATTATTCTGACCGCCTCAATTCAGCTATGTGGCATCAATGCAGTTGAGTGCATTTCCCCCTTGAAGTCTCAAAACATTTACAGCAACCTTAAAGGGGACATGGTGGCTCTCCAGAGCTCCCCTTGTTTTTCTTAGGTTTCTCAAGCCACTATTTGCTATCTGCCAACCCTTCTACACAGCAGCCTGCAGAGCTTGGCCAGGCTTTCCTTGTGACATCTTCTTGCCCAGCTCTTGGTCATTGCTGGAGTTACCATCCTCTGTATTTAGGATTATTTATCAGCCATTTTTGGCAGCTGCTATAAGGCCCCAGAATCTGTTCCTACAAACAAGCCCACTCTCTATTGCCAAAATCTACAGCACAATTTTATGTTACTGCTCCCATGTGTCAGCATTTAAGGAGTACACTGGTGTTGGGATGGCAATATGCTCACTCTACCTTTAGCCATTAAAGCATGCTCACGGTTCTGGCGGCTTCTGCAGTGCCCCCTCTTTTCTTCAGATCAGAACTTTTCTGAGATGATTTTGAAGCCACAGCTTTGCAATTGCCTGCATGATTCTTCCACATCTAACTTCACACTGCAGCAACATCTGTGAAGGAAACACACAGCTGAGTCTAACACAGTTCAAACTGAAATCTTTATCATCTTAGCAAATCTCCAAATAGAACAGAGATACTTTAAAAGAAAATACATTTGTTTTACTTCCTCATGATTCTATAACCCATTCACCTCTTTCTTGGGAAAAAAGAGTATAACCTACAACATTGCTCTTGGATGGGCTCCAGAAGTGACAATGTAACTGGCTGTTAGCACCTAACCTGAAAGCACCTAAATGAAGTCTATGCAAACCTAATTACATTACAGCAGCTGGAGATTTGTTTACCACAGAACTTTATCTTTCATCAAATTAATTAATTTAATAACGTTTAACAATGTTTTTGTCTGCCAATAAAGTGAATACTACCAGAAAGAGTGCAGAACTCTTACTCGAAAGCTGAGCTGCGTGCTCCTTGGTTGCCAGCTCCTATCCAGGTCAGTGTCACACAGACGTGGGTAAGAAGTCATATGCTTTCTTCTCTGACTGTTTTCTGTTTGTTTGTTTTTTTTTCCCTAGATTTATTTTTATACTTTCGAAGTCCTCCAGGCAGCCGGCTTTGATGAAGGAATGATCTACTATATGACCCTCTCTGTTGGACTTGCAGAACTCTTAGCCACTGTAGTCTGTGTAAGTCAAGTTACTAAGGGAATGTGTCACTGTTTGCTTTTCTGGCACTGACACCAGCTGTGATTTCTGTCCCTCAGAGCTCCATCATTGAGCGACTGGGCAGGAAAACGCTCATAAGAGGAGGTTTCTGCATCATGGGTTCACTGCTAGCTGCTATCACAGTGACCCTCTCCCTACAGGTTAGGAAACTCTTCTCTTTCCATTATCTATTCTGTTCTGTTCTGTTCTGTTCTGTTCTGTTCTGTTCTGTTCTGTTCTGTTCTATTCTATTCTATTCTATTCTATT
>JANHGO010003521.1:0-26948 GCA_024606505.1 Aquila spilogaster | reverse complement strand
GGTGGTGGAGTCTCCTTGTCTGGAGATATTCAAGACCCGCCTGGATGCCTACCTGTGCAACCTGGTCTAGGGAGCCTACTTTAGCAGCGTGGTTGGACTAGATGATCTCTGGAGGTCCCTTCCAACCCCTACAATTCTGTGATTCTGTGATTCTGTGACCCATCACTACCAAAGATCAGCATCACCAAGACATCACTGGATTGATATGGATTGATACAGGCTGGTTTAGCAATAGGGATCAGGATATTAGTTTAAGGACAAATATACTAGCTTAGTAAAAGGAATCAATGAGTGCTAGTTCTGAAACTTTCTTGATGTGTGAATAGTCTTGTTTTCCCCAATGATCCTGCTTCAGAGGAGCACTGGAGTAACAGTGGACTACTTTTATCTTTGCATCTTTTATCTTTTTTATCTTGGACCAGGTGCAAGGACGTTTTCCTAGGATTTCACATGTATTGTTTGGGGTTATAGTGCACTAAAGCAGGAAGATGCTTATTATGGCATAGCAAGCAACGAAAATTTGTCAAATTGGGGAAAAACAGCTAAAGGTCAGTCTAAAGTCACTGTGATGAAATTGATGACGGAAAAATGAGGAGAAATAAGTGGTCAAAGATCATCATAGGCCCCTACCACACATGTTCAGAAGGACATTAGCATATATCAATGAATTCTTGAAAAAGAATGAATATGTATATCAATGTATTGCATATGTATGTCTAAACTGTTTAAACATTGAACTTGAAGTCTGAGAGCACACGCTTAGTTTGTCAAGTCGTATGGTACATATAGTGAGGAATAAAATAACGTTGCTCTCTAGAACCATATGGAGGTTGGAGAGTTTTCCTTCTGGATTTTGGAGGACAGGGTCAAGGAGGGGAGAACCACTTTGCTTTTCTGTGTTTGTATACCTGTCCGTCTGTCTGTCTGTTTGTCTCTTTCCCTGTTTTCTATTTTTTCTCTTTATCTTCTTTCACACTTTCACTCTTTGTAGTTGTCATTTCCTAATATTGTCTTACCTGTAGGGCTTATTTATTATTAGTAGTAAATAAGCCAGTTTTACCTCCAAGTAGAGTATTAGTTGCTATTAGAAAGCTCTCAATAAATTGATGTATATAATTTCTCTGAGTCTGGAATGACTCCATCTTGGTAGCGACCCCTGCTGACTCAGGAGACAGAAAAAGAGTAACCTTCTTTGAAACCCACTGAATGGGATGGGACAGGGATGGAGAGCTCTTTTGCTCTCAGAAGGGCATCTTTAAGGAGCTGCCAGGTCTTCTCAGTTCCTTTGTCCCTAAGGACAGTTCCCCAGGAGATCTTGCCTAATAATTCCTTAAACAATCTGATGTTGTCTCTCCTGAAGTTCATTATTCTAATTTTGCTTTCTGCCAGGCCCATATTCCTTGAGATTGTGAATTCTGCCATTGCATGGTCCCTAGAGTCTAGACTGTCTTCAGTGCTAACCTCTTTAATGAGCTCCTCTGCATGAGTGAGCACCAGGGCCAGTAACACTTCTCCTCCAATTGTTTTTTCCTAGTGCCTCAACCAGGATGCACTGTGGAAATCTCCTGGATTGCTTGCAGCCTGCTATACTGCTTTCCCAGTAGACATTTGGACTGCTGAAATCCACCATCAGAATTAGAGCCTGCAAACACAATGTTTCTCTAACTACTTACTGATGTCTTTGTAATAAACAGGCACACAAGGTGCTACATACTCTGAAGCTTATTTTTGGATACAACAAAAAGAAAATTGTCCCTTTGAAGTGTCTCAGAGAAATATCTAAAATCACAAACGTGTGTAATTTTTCATTTGAATCCTACCTAGTATATTAATGTAACAAATATAAAATACTATTAATATTATCTCTATTAAGGGATGTAATGAAGGAATATAATTGTCCTCTAGTTCACTGTAATTTGAATGTTTTTTTAAGGTGTGTATTTTTTTTTGTTTTTGTTGTTGTTGTTGTTGTTGTTTTTGTTTGTTTGTTTGTTGTGTTTGTTTTTAATGTTTTGGTTTTCTGTTTCTTCTTAC
The DNA here is from genome assembly GCA_024606505.1 of Aquila spilogaster. Classification (NCBI taxonomy): domain Eukaryota; kingdom Metazoa; phylum Chordata; class Aves; order Accipitriformes; family Accipitridae; genus Aquila; species Aquila spilogaster. The sequence continues at coordinate 24,914 of JANHGO010003521.1, read as the reverse complement.
AAAAATATGTGATATGGGATAAGGATCCTCAATTATTTATGTGTCTTTTGCATATCTGCATTGTGGCAGAGGAATCTTGGTCTCAACCATTTTACAAAAAAAAAAATATGGACTATTCTGAAATGTACTTCCACACAGAATCTAAGAGAAGAGGATTGTGTTGCTTTCAAATAACTGTGCTGCTAGAAAGTAATTAAGTAGTTGTCGTAGCTTAGGCAGCTCCATAATAAAATCATACCATTCTCTAGAACAGAAGCTGAACTAAAATCTGTTGGCTTACCCCAGTACCAGCTCTGAATTAAATGTGACAATCCTATGTATGGATTATTGGCTCCATCTTCTATCTGTTTTCTCATTGAGCAACTCAAAGCAATATTACATACTTGGCTGCATGTTCTTGTTTAACAACAAGAGAATAAAAGAGGATACAAAATATATTAAAAAGTCTGTTTATTGTCGATCTATGTACATCCCAACAAGCAATCCTTTTTTTTTTACGTTAACTGAACTGAACAATTTTTCTGTTTTCTCAGAACTCATTCAAATTAATGAAAAAATGAATGGATTTCATACAGCTTAACCATGAAGTAAATACCTATTTATATTCGCGCACAGGCAAAACCTGGAATTAATAAGTTATTTATCTATTTATTTTTCTTTGATATCCTGATGAAAAAATGCACAGATCTCTTTTAGAACTAATTCTGGTAGTAGAATTAAAAAACAAAACCACTGAATTATTAAGAAAGTTTCACTGCAATCTTAAATGCATCTTTTATTACCTAAAATTTACAATGCACGTATTCAGTACAAATAAAATATTTAATATGATATCAAATCCAATATTACCAATGATGTCTTGTGGCGTTTCCATTACTCAACTATTTAGATTCAATGATTTTAATATAATTCCCTAAGGGATTTTTTTTTTGCTGTAAACCATGGTAATTTTCCAAGTCAAGAATATGGTATTATTAAGCTATATATTGCTGTTAGTAATGTGACTTTTACCATGGATGTTTGAATGCTACCAGCATCTATTCATTAAATCTGTCTCCAGAGGAAAGTGTGAAGCATTACTGAGTTACTACTGTCAAAACTAACAGAGGCTTTATATCACAGTGGCAGACTATGCTATAAAAATGAAATAAATTGTATCAGGCAGAGAAATGAAAAAAAAAAATCCCATACAAACATTTTTTTCTTTCTCTTTTTTTTTTTTCCTGTAGATATTCCATTTTATTTCAGTCTCAAATATTATGCAAAACTCTATTATTATTATAATAATTATTATTATTACTATTATTATTAATATTATTATTTACAGATTATTTCTTCTTTCCTTGTCAACCATTGTCAGAACTCTTACTTCAGTCTAACAGTTTCTAGAAAAAGGGAAAAAATATTACAGGTGTTATTTTCACAACCGCTATCAGCCTTGATATCATTATACTTCCACGGAAGCTAATGGAATACTTATTAACCAATACCAACAGCTGTTGAAAAGCCTTCTCTGTATTATGAAAAATTAATAATAATCATGGATTAAAAAAATAGAAATTATATACAACTTCTGAAAAAAAAAAAAAAAAGATGTATTTTCATGACAGATTTGATTTTCTTTTTCCTGTAGTGAAAAATAAAATAATCCATTTCTGATAGGAGTGCTCACATGAGAAAGAATATATGTACATAAAATTCTTCATTATTTTAAAATATATGTTAAACAGAGAATCACAGAATCTCGGAATTTCCAAACGGTTCAAGTTGGGAGGGACCTCTGGACACTAGCTAGTCCAACAACCCTGTTCAAACACGGTTCCCTGTAGCACATTAACCAGGACTGTGTCCAGATGGATATCTCCCCTTAAAGAGACTCCACAGTTTTCTGGACAGTCTGTTCTTAGTGACCGTCATAGTAGAGAAGTTTTTTCTCACGTTTAATCTGAACTTCCTGTTTTCTGTTTGTGTCCATTGCCTCCGATCCTCTCACTGGGCATCACTAAGTGTCTGGACCCCTATCCTCTTGACACTCTCCCTTCAGATACACTGTGTGTGAAAGCACAAAGCTGAGCTTTGTGCAACTGTGTCAAGAAATTGTACTTACCTATTGAAATGAAAAATACTTACAGAAAGGGAATAATATGTTAAAAGACAGCTCAGAATCACTGGAATGAATAAGAATTTTTAGAGTCATTCAGGAACAAGGTTTACAAGTAAATAAATAAACAAATAAATAAATAAAAGCATGGAAAAATGAATTGTGAGAACTTTTAAAAGCAGTTTAATTTAATGAAGAACATCAATCCAGTAACTCGTTGTGCTGATGTGGGCTTGTATGACGTATCATACACAGAAAGCTTCCTAAAACTTTATCATTTTCAACAGATGTTTAGAACTTTATGAATAAAATATAAGTGAGACTTATAAATGTGTTTTATTTATTTATTTGGTATAGTTAAGTAGTTTGGAGAAGCAAACCTGCTTGTGTCATCAGGTAATGGATAGTTTGTACACTGACCATTCCCTATTTTAAAATGATAGCAGGAAGACAGAACACACCAGAAAGATGTAGCATGAGACTGTCTAACTTTGTCTGTTTCCAGGGAAGTAGTCAGATTTACAGAGATCTGCAACTCTTTACATTGAAAATAAATGGAGAAAAAAAAGTTTAGACCACATGGAGGGATGAAATTGAGTGAGGACTAAGACTCCCTTATGCAATATTTTACATTTATCAGGAGTAATTATTCTATGATAAGAAATATGCTACATGGATTTGTCTAAATATTTGTGAAGAATCCTAAAGATTTCATCTTCTGATTGTGCTAAGAAGTAATCACCAGGAAAATTTGTCCTTCCTTATTGTCCTTGTTAAATATGGGGAGAAAAATCATGTATTTTTGAGGTGCTGCCAGGAACCATATCTATACTGGTACAATTTATGAACAAACAAAAAACTTGTTTCTGTAATTAGTTTCATCTAATCATGCATGCATATATATATATATATATACATATTAGGGTAGATTTTAAGTAATATAAAAATATGTTAAAAAAGTATTCAGGCAGTATTTTGCATTATGCAGCTATTTTTAAGTGATTAGACTCTAAAATTTGCAACATGTACTCCAAACGCATTTTTAACATGGAGATCAAATGCTAAATCAGCATATCTGTTTTTTCTCTGTTTACTCCAAGACTTTAAAAATATATGAGTACATGCTGAATTTAAAGTACAAACTCAGACTGACCAAACTTAAGCCGTAATAAGGTATTTTAGCATACACTGCACTCTCTGTAAATAACAGCTGAAACCTACCAAGTACTGCTCCTTACTGTTTTTCAAAAATATTTTTTATTTAATCTAAAATATTCCCAATCTAATTAAGAATTGTATCTAAGCAGTGACTTCTCTTCAATCTTATATTTAATTGTTACCAACTTCAACATTAAGTTTATGTGTCATCAGAGTCTGATGGAACAGCTCATCCAAACTGCCCAAACTGAACAAAATGATATTCCATACCAAATGACATCATGCTCTGCAACAAAACGGGAGTGAGAGAGATAGGGGTAGGGGATGACTTTCAAGGTGTTTTCATTTGTCACCTTATGTCACTATTATGTGTGATTTGCCCTGCTTTTCTGGAAAAGGCTGAACATCTAGCTATCAATGGGTAATAGTGATAAGTTCCTTGTTTTATTTTTTTTTTTTTCTTGAACATGTAGCTCTTGCTTTACCTAATAAACTCTTTTTATCTCAACTTACAAGTTCTTACACTATTACATTCTCAATTCTCTCACCTGTCCCACTTGGAGACTGAGTGGATACATTTTGCTCAGCTGCCCATCAAATAACTGAACGTGGCATACTCTTCTACAGAACAAGGAATAGTAGAAATATGCATACCTTTTGAAAGAGGAGCATGAGAAAAGAAAGAAAAAAAGGAACATATTTTCTGATGGAAGAATCATATTAAATTATGCATATAACCAAAGAGAAAATACCAGTCTACAACACTGAAAAACACTTTTTAAAATTGATAGGTATCATAGGCACAAGTGCATATCAACTTGTCTATTTTTTTTTTATTTATTTATTTGAATATGGGCTTTCGAGTCTTGACTCCTACAGTTTAATTTTATTCATCTCAGTCTTCTTTTGTTCCCAAGATAAGTGAATTATAGACAAATGATGTTTTTAGGGCTAAAGGTTTTAGAGTATTTTGGGGTTACTTTAATTTCTTTCCAGATTTTGTATAAAGTTAGCATTGTTTTCTAAGTTTTCAGAGATACCTGTGTACATTTACATATTCTTTTATAATAAGAAAAAGTTCAGAGGAAAGTAAGATTTTTAAACAGAGCTCCAGAGAATATAAGTGAGGATCGAAAACTGTCAAGATTCTGAGCCCATTCTTATCTTCCCTGAGTTTAGCTGTTTGAATCCAAACTCATATCTCTTGGCAAGAAAAGCTGCCTGAAAACTGGCTGCCTCTTCTCTGGGGAATTGCTTTCAAGTGGGATATCTTATTTTTGGTGCTCACCTAAGCTGTGCTGTGTCCAGACATGTCTATGACTGGCCGTAGACTCTCTTGCTGCAGACATGGAACCTGACTGTTTCCTGCAGGCCAACATCTTATCCTGTCCTTGGCCTGCTCCTACTTACAAGGAGGTGACCAATACTTGAAGCTGAGGATGTCCCCACCTGCTCCCTGGTCAGCTTTGTTGTCTAGCTGAGGTGGCCCCTACTGCTACCGGACCCAAGCCCCATGAAGATAATCGCCCATCCAGCACTGTGACCAAAATTTATTATTTGTTGCCATCGGAAAACTAAACTGATATTCTGGATAGAAATAGGTGTCATTAAATAAACAATAGCAGATGAAATAACTGTCTAATCACAGAGTGGATAGAGTGTGAACTATGACACCTACTAACGTTTCTATTACTGAATTTTGCATTAACATTCTATTGACTTTTGGATTTTGACTAAAATTTCCACATTATTCATTTTCAAATCATCCTGCAGTTCTCTCCCTCAAGAAAGAACTTTGGGTTTATTTTATCTTTATTTATTTATTTATTTATTTACTTAGATATTGTTTGTTATTGGTTTAGTTGTTGTTGTTCTTTTTTTTTAAAAAAAATCTGAATATTGTATCAAATATAAAATAAAATAGAATGCTACTTTTTCTTTTTACAGCTGCTTGTTCAAAACAATTCCATTTTGAGTCAAGAACAGTAATAATTCTGATAACAGTTTTCTAGAGTCACATAAAACTGAAATGTGACAACATGGTACCCACCAGAAAGGTAATCTTCCAGTCCTTGTGTTCTCATCTAAGTATCATTTCTACCTTCCTTCTGTAAAAGTACTCTGACACGAACCCCAAGATGAGTGTCTAGCTATAAGTACTTGTTGTCTTCAAGAAGTAAACAAAGGAAAAAAAAAAAAAAGGAGTGATTAATTAGTTCACCTTCATGCCAGCCTCGTGACCTCTGTCATATTAGTGGTTTAAAGCAAAAATGCTAGCTCTCACATTCACTTTCTCCTTGCTCAGTTGTCTGAAAAAATGCAGTTATAAACAACGCTCATTCTTGAAGTATTGTTCCTATTTCTCTCCTAATAGCTTACTGCAGCAGTAAATTCATCTAGAGAAGCTTAGAAAAACAGCACATTTATCAAGTTCTAATATTATAAGATTTAAAGGAATGCTAACGATTTATTTAGCACCCAAGAAGTGGTAGGGATTTTTATTTTGCAAATTAACTGACACTCTTTAAGCTTTTGTTGTTTTATTTTATTTTTTATTTTTTTCCAGAAAAATCAGTCTAGAACTATAATTATTTGACTGATATACTGTGCTATGAAATTAAATGCTTTAGTACATTTATCTATAAATCTATAAGCTTCATTCATTAAATTTATAATGTCTGCATTATACATAATCAAAATACATATTTAAATTGACATTATATACAGGCATACCGCAGTGCACAAAATATTTAACAGAAGAGAGTAAATAAGTAAAACCAGGAGAACACACTCAATAACATTTTTTGAAACAGTTTCAAAATGCAATTAAAATGACTACAATTTTGGACATATAAAATAAGAGAGCAAAATAAAGCATGAAAATTAAATCTCCTTAATGTTGTAGAAAATTTGGAATCTTTATTGTCTATTTCTGAATTCACAGTTTTGCTGTGTTAATATTTCATCTAGGCATATATACCATTATAAATAACGCAAGCCTGTAGATCTTCCTGATTCCTTCTTCTGAGTGATGTACTACAAATACATTTCCTCAGAAGTTTCACCAGTCATAGAATCATAGAACCATAGAACCAAAGAATCATAGAATTATGGAATCTTGGAATGGCTTGGGTTGAAAGAGACCTTAAAGATCATCTAGTTCCACTCCCCTGCCACAGGGAACAGGAATTGTTTAACCTCATTAGGTTAACATGGATCCGCATGTCCAGATTCCCTTGAATAATATCTTTTCCCTCTGTCACATCAACTGCACAATTCTGTTTGGTGTCATCTGCAAATTTAATAAGAGTACACTTGATCCCATTATCCAGGTAATTGATGAGCATGTTAAAGCCTACTGGGCCCACAACAGACCCCTGAGGGACACCACTTGTCAGTAACCTCCCCCTGAACATAAAGCCATTGACCAGATCACTCTGGCTGTGTCCAGTTTCTTATCACAGCATAGTCCACCCTTCAAATCAACATCTTTCAAATTTAGAGATAAGGAAACCAAATTCATATACATTGGCACTGACAATTCAAGACAGAAGTTTTCTATGATCCTCAGGAAAAACAAAACAAACAAAAGAAAACCAAACCAATAAACCAAACAAATAAAAAATCTGTTAGAAGTGTTTTCATGTATGGCTTGGCTTACAAGGATTCAAATACTAACACGGAAACATAAGAGAATGGCAAATACATCTTCTTTCACTAGCCAATTTAAGTTCAAAAAGCCTTAAATGTAGGTACATTGATTCAACAATTTGAATCAGAATGTTTAAACTGGGGTGTCTGAATAATACCAGTTGGTCCTGGTAGGTGAATTTGAACTATGTCTGTCTATCCAGAAGGCCTAGGCATCCAGTGGCACAATTTCAGTGTTCCTGTAAATGCAATGAGGAAACAAGAGATGGATTCATGAATTAAGAACAGTAAGTTCTCTCCTGAGTGCAGTGACATCTGCTGTTCTTTAATTAGAATCATAGAATCATCAAGGTTGGAAAAGACCTCCAAGATCACCCAGTCCAACCATCCACCTAACACCAACATTTCTCCACTAAATCATGTCACTCTAACCCCTCTTGAACACCTCCAGGAATGGAAACTATCCCATCTCTGTGGGCAGCCCAATCCAGCACTCGACCATTCTTCTGGAGAAGAAATTTTTCCTAATGTCCAAACAGAATCTCCCCAGGTACAACTTGAGTCCACTCCCTCTAGTCCTACGGTTAGTTACATGGAAGAAGAGGCTGACTCTCACCTCACCATAACCTCCTTCAGGTAGTTGTAGAGAGCGAGAAGATCTTCCCTGAGTGTCCTGTTCTCCAGACTAAACAATCCCATCTCCCTCAGCCTCTCCTCAATAAGGCTTGTGCTCCAGGCCCCTCACCAGCTTCATTGCCCTTCTTTGAACATGCTCCTCAACATCTTTCTTGTAGTGAGGGGCCCAAAACTGAGCACAGTATTTGAGGTACAGCCTCACCAGTGCTGAGTACAGAGAGATGATTACTTCCTTGCTCCTACTGGCAACACTATTTTTGATACATACCAGGATGTCATTGGTCTTCTTGTCAACCTGGACACACTGCTAGCCCATATTCAGCCAAGTGCTGACCAGCATACCCAGGTCTGTTTCCTCCACACAGTCTTCCAGACACTCTGCCCCAAGCCTGTGGCATTGCCAGCAGTAGTTGTGGCAAGAGTGAAGCATTCAGTACTTGGTACTGCTGAATTTCATCCCACTGACCTCAGCCCTGCAATCTAGCCTATAGTTCCTTGTTTAGTGTATGCTTTTAGAAAGCAGGTGACTTGTTTCTAAGCCCTTCTCTGCCTTGAAGAGGACTGGGGGTGCAACAATCAAATATATATTTTCCAAATAAGGATTTTCATCAGAAAGCAATAGGTAGTGTTGGGGTAGAGTTAGAGTTCATTGTACTTCTTTGAAATCCATTGGACTCCTTGGTAAGTAGTTCCAGTCTGAGCATCACTCCTATTGCAGCCTTTCTAATAACATGTAAAAACAAAGTATTTTTTCTATGTACCTTCATACTGTACATTTTGGCTTAATTAACTGTTAATGATTGTATATGGCATTTAGCAAGATTTTTCAAAAAAGAAATGAGAAGTTTCTTAATTTCAATACATAGTCCTGATGTGCAATATTCTGCAAAGATGGAAACTGGTTTAAGACTCAGAAGAGGAGACGAGAAAAACAGAATTATTTTAATTCAATTGAGCTGCTAGACTTTAAGATTTCAAAACAGTGTTGAAAGTCATTTTGTGATACAGGCATCAGAAGTAAATACAAATGTTTTCAGTTGCATCTAATTCTGAAATGTATAATAAAATAAGGAAAAAAAAAAAAAAAACAACACTGTTGTGTTAAAGAAACGCAGGATCTTAGACTAAGGACCTAAGGAGATGATCTCTTCTGTTATTTTGACAAAATAAATAAATAAATAAATAAATAAATGCAGAAACAATAATGATGTTTGCTAAACTGCTTGAGGTAAACTACATGAATTGTTAAACCTTTTGTAGCAAACTGAGTTTTGTACATCTGATTCCCCTCAGACTTCTCTTCCATATGTTAAGCAGTTTTAGATCTCTCAGCCTCTCTATGTATGACAGATGCTCCAAGGTTCTTTGATGGAATTCTCTGCAGTATGTCCTTATCTTTTTTTTTGTTGGGAATTTCTTTTGAACCATGGCCCCCTGGATATGGAGAAGAGGGAAAGTATCACCTCCACCAACCTGCTGGCAACACTCTTCTTAATGCAACATATTGATTAATTTGCTGTTGACTGCTGACAAGTTGCTATTTTGTATTCTACTTGCTGTCCACCAAGACCTCCAACTACTTCTGTGCAAAAGTGCTTTGCAGTCAGCTGATCGTCAACGTGTACTTGTGCATATTCTGCTCAGGTGCATGACTTGACATCTATTTTTTGATGAACTACATTAAATCCCTTTCAAGCTATATCTTGAGCCTTTTGATGTCTTTCTTAATGGTACAAACATCTGATGTATTAACTCTCCACAGGTTTTTATCATCTGCAAATTTGCTGAGGGTGCATTTTGTCCTGTTATTCAGGTCATTAATGGCTCCAGTATTGATCCTCCCAAGGCTTCCAGCTGGACAGCAGTTTGAGCCAAATGGTTCATCCAGTTTCCAGTCCACACCACTGTCAACTTATCTATTACATCAGATAGTCTATGTAGGGGTTATAGGAGACAATGTCAAATGTCTGGGCAAACTCAAGATAAATAATATCTACTACTCTCCCCACTTAGCTTGCCATTTCATTGTAAAAGGCTCTTGGGTTTCTAAGACACCATTTTCCCTCTGTACATCTTTCATTTATGTGTTTTAGAATGCTTTCCAGGAAGATTTTGACCAATGGCTGTCTGTCAGACATCCAACTCGAAATTGCACTTATCTCCCTTACTGCCTGTGTGGAAGAGGAGTGACATTTCCTTTCTTGAAGCTGTCTGTATTGCCATGATCTTTCAAAGATACTGAGTAGTCCTGTTGTGGCATTATGCAGCTTCCTCAGCACTCATGGCTGAAAACAAAACAAAACAAAACAAAACAAAACAAAACAAAACATTAGAATAAATTGTATTAGGCTATTTTGTTTAGTGTAGAATGATAAATAAATGTAGCCAATTGGTTGTTTTATAAAGGAAAATATATAATTTGCTACCTTGTAATTAGTCTCACTAAATCAAATGGTGAGAAACTGGGGTGTTTATTTTTTTTTCAAATGAAGTCAAAGTCACACTTCTCCTTGCCCCAACAACTTAAGCTATATATCTTAAGACGGAATTAGTGAAACTTCTATCAGAGGAGCTCTACTGCAGAGTCAAAAGTGTTGGATGAAAGTGAAAAAGGAAATCTGAATCTTATTCTCCCATCAGGAAAAGATATTTCCATGGAATTGACTAAAAATATCATCTATACTAATGTTCAAAACTTTAAATTTCGTGAAATTTTTATCCAGATTGCTTTCTCTCACAAAATAGATGAATATTTGCAGTGTCAAAGTGCTTTTAAGTACACAAATTACTTTAGATTGTTTATTTAATAATTTTGTTTATTTAATAATTTTTAAACTAGTCAATTTCATGTCATTTCAGTGGATCCTCAGGAACTTTTCTTTTACTAATCAATCATTATGTATTATTACAGTATAACATCTAAATAATAAATAGCCATTGTTTTTACCAAAAGCTGAATACAATTTTTCACTCCTTTTTATCAATTGCTTTGGTCACTTAATTGTGGTGTAAAAAAAAAGTAAAGAAATTTTCCAAAGTTTTTTGAAAATTATTTTACTTTCATGCGATAAAACTTTCAAACAAGTGTTAGTTTCATTTTATTCATATACGTATGCCTATGTAGGCATAAGTACATCTATGGAACACAGGTAAAAAAAAGGTAGAAATTAAATCTAAATAATAAACATGGTGACATTCACTTTGATGGTGTGAGAAGGACTTTCCAAACCTGAGAGCCTTTTGTGCCATGAAAGTGCACAGTTTCTATTTGAGCTGATAAGATATCGCTATAGTAGCTGGGGAAGTATATAATGTTTCCAACAAATATCTCATACTCTAGATAACTAGCTTCCTCTGAAAATTCAGGTACTTAAAATTTATTTAATTAAAACAAAGAATCTTCTATAGAAGTTGAAATAATTAGAAACAGAACTACTGGAATAAATGAAGAGCACTGCAGGAGATATTTTGAAGAATGCTATTCTCTTCTCATATTTCTCACATCCTATCACAGCCTTCTGTTCTACCAGTTCTGTACTATTCTACTTGTTTGATGATCGTACATGTACATGACTAAAAATTAGATATATTGGATGCATTATAACAGAGAGATTCATGTTTTGTTTATATATAAATTTTGTTTTTTTTTTTTGTTCAAGAAAATGTAATCAATTTCTAAAATAATTATTAAAATTCTAAGGAGAAAAAGAAGGAAACGTAACGCTGAAGCTACAGAACTCTGTGTTGAAAATACAAGAAAACCAAAACAAACCGAACAAAACCTTTGATGAGACTTATCTATATCATACACACTTATGAAGAAAATTATTTTGGGACTGTTTTTTTTTTTAAATATTGGGTATGAATAAATCCATTTGCTCATACCATATTCAGCAAAATACTTGAATGAATAATAAAGTTAGAGATGCACAACATATGCCTGGCAGATTTGTGTCTTAAGCAACAGTTGTCTGGTGACTCCTTCAAATGTATTAAGTTATTCTAACTGTCAGAATTGGGACCAGGAAAGAATTTTACTGCTTGACTGGACTGGCAAGGGACATTTAATTTTTCCTTCTTTTTTTTTTTTTTTTTTTTTAATTTAATCCATGTTCAAGACAATATTGGAATTTCCATGCAATAGCAGGGACCAGTAATACTGACAATGTGTAAGATCTTCGATTCTTTATTACTGGGATATACAATAATTATTATTATTACTTTTTTTGCTTATTTGTTTGTTTATTTTGATTGTTAACCTTGTATAAGTTGGTTTATTACAAGATAATATAGGAGTGGATTTCATGGCCCAAGAAATATAGAACATCTAGATGTTTTATAGATTTTGGTGAAACATAAATTATTAACATTTGAAGGGGACTTCCACATGGCTCTTCATTCCTGACATGGTTAGAAAATTAAACAAAAATCATTTATCTAAAGTAGTAAACTGTGAAGAAAGATATGAAAGATAAAGCTTATCAGTTTGGGAGAATATTGATGTAATCTGCTGAAAGAAATATAAGAAAACAATATTGTCTAACCATGAAATTTTCTCTAAACACAAGATCTCTTTACAGAAAGAAAGAAAATTAAATACATTGAACTTATCTTTTATTGCCAGATATTTGATATGTTGCCAGCAATTATCTTCTGATTTAATTAAGATTCTGGATTCCAACTAATAACTTGTTTTGTCCTACAAGGACTCAAATCCTACAATTATTTTTATTTCACTGCATGTTTTCTTTCAACAGTTACTTATACAAACATTCTTGTTGGTGAAATCAGTCTCTTGTCAGTTATTACCTATAATTAAAATTGTTGACCATATGGGAGACAGCTGAGACATCTGTTATTGGACCAGTAATTGGACTTTTGGTTGCTGTCATGACAGAGTTTGAAAAAAAAAAACAGCTCCTGAAATTCTAGAGCACTGTTACTGACACTTTCACATTGTCACACTAAATTTAATTAGAATTAATGCTGTACTCAGAATAGACAATAAGTTCTGCCCTAAATCTTTCATACTTACTTTCTCTGCAAGCAGAACACTGAGATTTTGTCACCAACTAAAATAAGTTATAAGTTAGACTACAGAGTCTGAATTAGAACAGTAATTTTAATTTTCTATAGGTGAAAAACAAAACAAACAAAAATACTTTTTTTTTTTTTTCAGTGAGGTTGCAATACTAACATGGCCTACAGACTACCATGACCACAGATGAATCAGTATCTATCTCAGCTGACAGTTCCATAATTTACAAATAAATCCTGTATTTCTTTCCTTACGTTTAGTTTCTGTCCTTACAATGTTAGTTCTTTTCTTAAGTGTTTAGCTCAAAAAATAATCATATTTTTAGCTAAATACAATCTCAAATACAAAGAAAAAGTTAGTATACAAAAATATTTTCATGAGATCACTCTTAAAATATTTTCTTAATTTTGATATTTTGGTAAGATTGTTAAGATATAATTGAAATAAAAACCAGAACTAAAAGAAGAAGAAACAAAAAAAATGAAAGCCATGTGATATTTATAATGTTAAAGAATCTGCTTTGTTCCCTCCAGACATTCTTGTCCATTCCCTCCAGAGAGCTAGGAAAGTACCACAGATCTCTTACTCTAGAATACCCTGTTTTTCCCCTCACAGGTTTCCTTCACAGTCATGAGGGATGGTACCCCTCAAAAAACATTAAAAAAAGTAAATCAGATATAATTTTGGTCAAAAAATAGATTTATTTTCCTACCGTGGTGTATTGATCAGATTGCCCAATATGTAATCCCCTGATTACATAGTCTTCTACCCGTTGTATATTTTTTTCTTGCAAATTCCCTTAATTTCTACTTAGCTGCTCTGAATCTCTGTTTAATCAATAAAGTAGTCTATTTTCTAAGCACCTGAATTTTACAAATGTATATATATATATATTTATTCATATATGATTTATCAAATTGTAACATGGTTTGTGTAATATTTTTAAGATAGTACTTAAGGTGAGCTTCCCTTTCCTTCTTACTCTCATAATAAATCACCTTTCTGGAACCAGAAAAAAATTGACCATTATTTAATGATTATTGCTAGGAGTTTGCATATGTAATTTCACAAGAAAATGCACAACACATCGGTTTTTCTGCTTTATCATATGTTGACCTGACTGATTGTTCAACAGTTGAGTTTTTTAATACAGGAAACAGATGCATTGTTAGTTAAACATAAAAATATTTTATCATCTTAAAATTTGTTCAAGGTCTTCTTCCTCTCAGACAGCTCAACATTTGTATAGTTCCGATTCGAAGTATGTTGTTCTGGCTACATAATAGCATGGCATTTCAAAGAGAAGCTGGCAGCCTGTGGCTCGGACAGGTACACTCTTTGCTAGGAGAAGAACTGGCTGGATGGTCAGGCCCAGAGTGTGGTGGTGAATGGAGTTAAATCCAGCTGGCAACTGATAATGATTGGTGTTCCCCAGGGGTCAGTACTGGGGCCTGTCCTGTTCACTATCTTTATTGTTGACCTGGATGAGGGTATTGAGTGCACCCTCAGTAAGTTTGCAGATGGCACCAAGTTGGCAGGAAGTGTCAATCTGCCTGGGGTTAGGAAGGCCCTACAGAGGGATCTGGACAGGCTGGATCGCTGGGCTGAGGCCAATGGGATGAAGTTCAACAAGACCTACTGCCAGATCCTGAACTTTGGCCACAGCAACCACAGGCAATACTATGGGCATGGGGCAAAGTGGCTGGAAGACAGCATACAGGAGATAGACCTCGGGATAGTGGTCAGTGCTCAACTGACCATGAGCCAGCAGTGTGCCCAAGTGATCAAGAAGGCCAATGGCATTCTAGCTTGTCCCAGTTTTTCCAGATGTTTATGAAGAGAAATCCCTACTTCTAACTAGTTATATTAATAAATTCAGACTGGAGATATTTTTGTAGAATATATCTCTGAAGTTATACACATTTTATTTGAAATTTATCTGGGTTCCTTTTCTATAAACAAGCTTGTTATTAAACTAAATATTTAATCTTCTTTTTAAAATACTTATGAACAGTTTAAATTTACATTTAGCAACAGAGATGTTATTAAAGAAAAAAATTACAGAACAGCTGAATTGCAAGAAAGAGTCTCTTTGGAATGTAAAACTGTAGAGAAAAATTTAAAAGTGAGAAGTGAAGATATCATATGTACTCCAAGGGTAATCTGAGGGCAAAAATTTCAATTTTAGTCTGAATCAACTATGAGTTTCTGAAGAAAATCTCATATTCTTCCCCATTTTCTATTCTTTTGTTCAGATCCTGGAGTACAATAATTATATTCCTTTCAGATAAACCAAAGCAGAACACATGCTGGAGGGGAGCCTTCAGGGCACTCCAATCAGTAACAGACCTTCAGCTCCCAAAACCAAATTATCATCAGTCTGAAGCCAACCTTCCTCAAATATGCATAGTATCAATGTCATGTCCTTTGCACTGACTGATTTACAGTCCACAGCAACTCTTCCTGCTCCGAGCTGTTTGTCCATATAGACAATGTAAGTGAATAATATTTTATCACAGCTGGACTTCTATGCTTTTGTGCATATTAAACTTGAAATATGTCATGATGATTCTTTGCCTTATATTACAAGCTGTCACGTTAGCATGCAAGCGTCAAATACAACAGCATAATATATGATAATGTTTTAATACTGTTCACTTCAAAGCTATCTGAAGAATTTATCAGACGAGTATCTGAGCAAAATTTCATGAAAAACTTTATTTCAAATATAATCGGAGTGAGAGAAATCTAAGTACTATTTTGTGTTTATTTATTCTTGTTTTCTCTCACATCTCAATATTTCTCCTTTTAGTCATTCTAACATCTTCTTACAACTAATAACAATTGGAAGGCAGTCTATTACAAGAGTTATATCTTGATTTCCAAACAAAAATATGAGAAAAAGCTCAAACTATCATTTTTCTACATTTTTTTCAAAAGCTAAGGGCCTAAGAGCCTTTTCTGTCTAGGAATTTCTTTTTTGTGTGTGGTGGAGTTTTTGTTCTTGTTCTTGTTTTGTTACATTTTGTTTTGAATTTAATCAGGATAATATTGTGTAGTATCCACTATCCTGCAAGAAGACAGGTATTATCCTGATTTTTCAGAAGGAGATACTTGAGCATAGAAGAGTAAATTATTTAGACAAGTTCATTTAGTAGATTTGAACAATACATAACCAGTCTCCTGATTTTTAGACCTAAAAGGCCTTTCTTTCCTTTCTTCTTTGTTTGGCATTAATATTCCAAGGCTTCAGTTTTACATTACAGTTTTGGGAAGTGAAGAAACAAAAGCTGTATTTGTATATGTGGTTTAAGCCATTCTCAGAAAAAAATGAAAATGTGAATGGTTTGAAAGCACAAATAAAGATCACTAATTCATTAGAAATGTCAAGTGAATGTTTTAATTCCGTTCTGGAAATACCAGAACACCACTCACATTCGAAGTCCTAGGTCTTCTTAACCTCTTGTAGTGAGTAAGACTGTTTTAAAATTTGAACTTGCATATTCTTTCTAGTTCTTTTTGCTGTGTCTTTTTAC
Organism: Aquila spilogaster; assembly: GCA_024606505.1. Lineage (NCBI taxonomy): Eukaryota > Metazoa > Chordata > Aves > Accipitriformes > Accipitridae > Aquila > Aquila spilogaster. The sequence continues at coordinate 8,794 of JANHGO010003521.1, read as the reverse complement.
TTAAAGTGTATTTGAATTGCTTCACTTTGAGAAGATAATTAAGCCTACAGCTGCATTTTTCTATCAGATAATACATATGAAAATATTTTAATAACCCAAACAAGTTTAGTGGACATTGTGATATCAGTTTTGCATGCATTGTTTTTAGAATTAATTGCATTGCAAAGCATATTCCAGTGATGCCTTGTCTTGCAGATATATCCCTCCTAAATTTGCTTCATTTTAGGTAGTATACGAATGAGTCAGTGGATCACTGAGATACCTAAAGCCTGGTGCAAAACTCTGTGAAATAGTATATGAGAAAATAAAGTCACGGGCATCTGGAACTTTTTCCCCCTCTAAATGAAGTAACATGCAATGTGGTGTTTTTGAGGCCTATAAACATTTTGGAAGCCATATCTTACAAGAAAATACATTGTTCTCTAAAGATGCATGAAGTGATAGTCTGAAACATGGAAATTGCCAAGGGAAAATGAACAATGGCTATTTGGAGACAGAGTTCTCTGTTTAAATGTCCCCAAGTGGAATGAGCCCCTATTGTGAAGGGAAGTTTTGAAATTCTAAGGTTTTGATTGTATCACTATAACTCTGAAACTGTCAGTATAAATGAAAATTTGTTTAAGAGGGGATTTTTACTTGATGATGGATAGATAGATAGATAGATAGATAGATAGATAGATAGATAGATAGACAGACAGATAGATAGACAGACAGATATGACCCAAAAAAAATTAAAGTGAATGAACTCCTACCTGGATCCTTGTGCAACCTCAGTCTCCTCACCTACAGGGCAGCACTTGAAATAGAAATGTCTTTGCACACTCTGTTGCAACACCTAAAAATATTGGTGTGTTATCACCATTAGCTTTTTAAAAATTCCAAAACATGGCATCATAGAAGCCTCAATAAAAGAAAAATGTTATCCCAGTCAAAACCGTGATACTGAGTACTAGTTCTTTCATGGAATGTGTAAAGAAACACAAAAATATCCATGTGTACATGTATGCATATGTGTGTATTTCTATGTATATATATGTGTGTGTATATAAAAGTGAGTTTCACAATTTATACAACAGAAATTACTGAAGACTCTTTCACTTACATTTAGAATGTACTAAATTATGCACAGATAGTGTAGACAATTCTTTGTTGCTGCATGCATAAGACTACTGAATTTGACTTTGCTGGCTATTATTATTACTGTAACCAGAAGGAGAGATTGTAAATAACATATTTAGAATTCACAAACACTCACTGTTTCAAAGAATTTTGGTACATTCGTGCAGTTAAAAACAAAGTCATTCCATCATAGTTATTTATGAATTATTTCCACATGTGAACATAATTGTGTAAACTGGGATGTGTTGACATGAAGTCTCCATTAACAAAACCAATTTAAATAAACTCTGATGCTTTTCTTCATTTCTAAACTGGTGAGAAATGTGAATAATCATTTAAAACAAATGAAGAAAAATCTTTTCTTAACAATGATTTGTGGTCCTCATATCACAACTTTGTATCCACACTGATATACACAGTGCACATTAGAGTCCTAATGCATTGATTTAAACGAACAAATGAAGAAAAGACAAAGAATATAACTGTCAGATTATTCTGTATTTGAAATATTTATATAGATAATTTATAGTGCACTATTAAGAATTCTCTTAGCAATTTAAAAAGTATTTATGTATTGCAAGGATGACTAGAATGACTATGCTTCATTGTATTTTAAGGGTAACTAGAATGACTATACTTCATTGTGAATGCATCCACACTAGATGGTGAGATCAGAGAAGGTTAAAAAAATGTTTGTGGATATATTTTTTTAATAAGAACACTGAGCTGATCTTACTATCATTGGAAAATAACATTGTTATTTCTAGAGAGCATTTCAGCAATAAGAAAGACAGTATTCAGCAAAACGTTTGCTGATTCCAAGTGTTTTAAGATTTTCCACATGAATACATTTCCAAATGCTTCCAACTAATGTGCAGTTGAGATTTTTATATTGTAAAGAGTGTACGTCTATCTAACAGAAATCAGCACTAACCTAAGAAAATATCATTATTGACAATAATTATTAAAACAATAGAATTTAAACTTAAAATTATAAGTAATGTGGCATTTATTGTAGAATCATAGAATCCTTAGGGTTGGAAGGGACTTTTAAAGGTCATCTTGTGCAACTCCCATGCAATGAACAGGGACATCCACAGTTAGATCAGGTTGCCCAGGGCCTTATCCAGCCCTGCCTTGAAAGTCTCCAGGGATGAGGCAACAACTGTAACACTAAGTAACCTGTAACAAAAATCTTCCAATATAGACATGCTATCATGCTGAATGCAGAAAATGCTTAGTATATATTCATCTTTGCAACAAAACTATGTAACATAGTAAAAGACAACATTACCATGGCAGTAGTTACGATTTATTAACACAATGCTACAATGACTGAAATAAACAGTGTCTGTTTCCAAGTCTGCCTGAAGAATAAATCACACTCAGTGTCTTTGCCCATCAGCCTTAAGCTATATAGATCTGCATCTATTACTTTATGTTGAACGTTACATCTATTACACTTATTATGAGTTCTTTATTGAAGAATCCAATAAGACCATTATTAATTAGTGGGGTACTCTCTGAAGTAAATTCTGCTGAAGATGATTCATTTGGATGGAATTATTCTGGATTCATACAAGTATAATTGAGATCCAGATTTTCTCATTATGCATAGATCACTCTGAAAGTAATGTCTCCTATTTATTTTCATGGGAATAACAACAAAGAACACAGAAGCACTATTTGTTACAGAAAATTCTGAGCTATAAAACCATAATTTTCAACATAGTCAATACCATTAGCTCTGCATTTTTGCCACCAATGAACAAGGATGTGAAAAATAACAAGTAGGGATTCTATAGGTACATTGGTCAGAGAGATGGACAAAGAAGATTGTATCCCATCTGATAGATGAGAAGGGAGAATTCACTACAACAGACATGGAGAAGGCTCAATGAGTTCTTTGCTTCAATCTTCACTGGCAGTCAGGTTTCCCATATCACTTAGGTCCCTGCACTTTTAGGCAGGGATTGTGGAAGCAAAGTCCCACCCGCTGTAAGAACAGTGCAAGTCTAAGACTGTCTCATGAGTCTATGTGCACATGTCTATGGAGCCAGATGTTGTGTACCCCAGGGTCCTGAAGGAATGGGCTGATACAATCACCAAAACACTCTCCATTATATCTGAAAAAGTTGTGGCTGTCAAACAAAGACCTCTGTGACTGGAAAAAGGGAAACATCACTTCCATTTTTAAGAAAGGGAGAAAGGAAGACCTGGGGAACTACAGGCCAGTGGGTCTCACTTCTGTGCCTGGGAAGATCACTGAGCAAATACTCCTGGAAGAGATGTTAAGGCACACGAGGGATGAGCAAGTGATCTGAGACAAACAGCATGGCTTCACCAAGTGCAGATCATGCCTGCTGAATCTGGTAGTCTTTTGTGATGGAATAATGGCAAAGGTAGGGCAGCTGATGTTGTCTGCCTGGACTTGCGCAAAGCCATTGACATGGCCCCACACTATATCCTTGTCTCTAAATTGAAGACACATGGATTTGAAGGCTGGATTATTTGGTGGATAAAGAATTGTTTGGATGGTCCTAGCCAGAGGGTTGTAGTCAGTAACTCCACGTCCAGGCTTCAGGGAGACCTCATTGCACCTTTCTAGTACTTTAGGATGGCTTATAAGCAAGAGGAACACCAACTTATACAGTTTGATAGTAATTGGACAGGAGGAAATAGCTTTAAACTAAAGGAAGGAAGATTTAGTTTAAATGTTAGGAAAAAAAATGGTTACTCACAGAGTGGTGAGGCAATGGAACAGGTTGCCAACAGTAGATGTGGAAGCCTCACCACTGGAGGTGTTTAGAGACAGGTTGGATAGTGCCCAGGGCAAACAAATATAGTGGTTGGTTGCTCATGTTGTTTGTATCTCTTCCGCTTCTGTTTCTTCTTTTTATTTATTTTTTCTTTCTTTCTTTCATTTTTTTCATCTTTTTTTTTTCCATCTTTATTTTTTTGCTGCTTACTCTTTTAGATCTACCTTTACCTCCTTCTTGTCATGTCTCACCTCAGCTCCATGAACACAGATTAACTTCTTTTTCTATACAATTCTGAAACTGATGTAGTTCAATTGAAATGTAATGAATTCAGTTCTAGAGAGAAAAAGTCTGACAAAATGGCATCTGACGTGCAAGTTCATAGAAAGCAAATGCGTGTAATTGAGTTCCGCCACGCAGAAAAAATTAGTCTCATTGACATTCATAGACACTTGCTGAATGCTCATGGAGACCAAACAGTAGAAGTGAGCAGAATGAGGAGGTGGGTGGTGCATTTCAGTAGTGGTGACAATGACAGTCGGTCACCTCCACTAGTGTAGATTTTTACAGGTGTGACATGCAAGCATTTGTTCATTTCTGGTGAAAATGCATTTCTAATGGTGGTGACTATGTTGAAAAACAGTGTTTTGTAACTGAAAATTTTCTCTATTGTATAACATTACTGTGCTCTTTGTAGCTGATCTAGTTTCCATGGAAACAAATAGGAGACATTACTTTCAGACTGACCTATATAGTTATTTCTCTATGGATTGTATTTCGAATGCATGTAAATAAGCTTCTGGGTTTATATATTCTGCAGTTCACTTAAAATTTGTAATCAGTTGGTAGATGTTTATGGCTAGTCAAATTACATCAGCACATGTCATTGCAATCATATACAACTTATACTACTTCAATCACATGTAAACTTGACCCACCTAAATTCTGTGGTGGAAGCAACCAAACTGAGGGCTATTCCTGATCTAAGCATTTAAATGTAATGTTAATAAGCCAAAAAAAAAAGAAAAAAAAGAAAAAAAAGAAAAAAAAGAAAAAAGATTGATTTAGATTAGATATTCAAGAAAAATTCTTCACTGTGTGGGTGGTGAGGCACTGGAGCACGCTGGCCAGGACTAATGGGGTTTATCCACAAAATTTCAGTCTGAACTAGTGGGAGGTATCCTTGCCTATGGCAGGGGACAAGGAACTATATGATCATTAAGATTTCCTCCAGCTCATACCACTCTGTGATTCTATGATGCTATGAACACTATTGACTTTCTGGCTGTAGGATAGGCCAGGTTAGTGCACAGCTATCCGTATATGAACTTATGGTGATATTTACAGTTATCTCACACTTAACATTGTTCCCATTATTTTGTCTGTTTATTTGTTTCTTATGTGACATACCTGCAGAAAACTTTCTACTTGAAAAATTTTTCTCTCAGTGGGATCAGTTGCCTCTAGGCTTTACCACAGTACAGATACTAAAACAAAAAGAACAACAAAAAGGGAAAAAATGCTTTTGTAGTCTAGTCTATGCAGCAATCTCCTTTTGTGGGAAATGAGAAGTTAGAGTGTTTTCACTTTTTTTTCTTCTAACTAATAAGAAGTTTACATAAGTCTTCCCTTTCTTTATTAAACTGATATTTTGATCTTAGTCACCTCAAACACTTGAAGACAATGAAGAGGTTATGGTCATGTGAGCAGTTCTTCTGAAGATAAATTCTTGCTTAAGTAATGTCATTACTGTTACTTTTCCACAGAAAAGGAAAGGAGAGTGGAGCGAATCACTGGTTTTGGTGACAAATAAAATTTGGTGTTGTTTAGGCAGAATATTTAGGTGTTCCATAATTTAAGTAGAGGAACTTATTATTTTCCTGTGAAGCTTTCGATTCTAGTCACACAAGCAGTCAGTAAAAATGTCCTCTGTTTTCCACCAAGTAAGGTTGTTAGAAATAGCAGACTAGTGACTCCTCTTTTGTCTGCCTTCCCCACTACGACAATAACGTAGGTGGGTGGGTGGACTGCTGTCTGAGTGCAAAACCCTTAAATTGATCTTTCTTTTCTTATGATTTTGAATTTCATTAATTGCTATATTTGAGCTTTATCTTTATTACATCAGTGCTCTGTTCTCAGCTAAGACAGACTTACTGTATAATTAATATATAAAAGATCAAAACAAAGTAATACATTATGAAATATTTCAAGCTATTTTAACACTTCATTAGACATTTAATTGAACTTTTATTGTGCCTTCAGAGGTACTATGCAGCAGGCTGGCAAATATTGTGTATCCCCAAAGACATTTAATCAATGTGTCTAGAAACAAAAGGGTGAGTGTGTGAAGGGAAGAGGGTCGAAAATTTCAAGATTACAGAAACAATAAAAGAAGGAAGAAAGGATCATAGAAGAGATCAAAACATTTTTGACCACGGGAATGTTGTGGTCAAAGTGTCAAAATGTGGGACATGATGTATGAGAAAAACTAGAAATTATATTTCCTGACATTTTGACAATTTGTAATAAGAGGCAGCAAACTAGCGTGTAGTCATATAAGTTATTTTGCTTATATCAGTGTACTTGTGAAAAGGCACTCCAAAATGATTTCATTAAAAATATAGTTTTATTACAAATATTGTGTAAAATATTTAGATCATCATTTTTATGTAGTGTCTTAAACTAGTTTAAAATTTCTTCTCTTCTTTGTCCTTGAAGTAATAATCAGAACACAGAGAGAATGTGAACTTACTGAAAAATACAAATTATTTTTTTTTTTAAACAGAGTTCATTTTGTTGGTATAAATTGTCACAGCTCTAATAAGTAGGTTTATTTCTACTGAATGAACTATATCCAGGTTAGATCTCTGAAGATAAGTGGTTAACAAGGTGTTAAGTTTAAGGAAATATTGTCTTCCTTCTATATCTACAAAAATTAGAAGATAGGTTCCTGATGCTTCAAAGGAAAATGTTGCTCTATCTTTAGGTTGTAAACTCTGTAATGACTCTGATTTACAGCTTTATTTTCTAACTCTGAAGAAAATGCTGGTCTAAGATTTTGCTTTGTTTTACTTTGTATGTGTTACTCTTTAATATTTTTAATACTCTATTTTTTTTTCACAGAAACATGGGATTACAGAACAGCTGAGTTTGGAAGGGACCTCTTCAGCTCCTCTAGTCCAACCTGGTGCTAAAGCAGCTTGCCTGACATCATAAGCCCAGGTTTTGAATGTCTCCATGGGTGGAGACTCCAGATCACCTCTGGGCAACCTGTTCTAATAGCTGGTTACACTCACAGTAAAGTAGTTATTACTTCTGCTTTAGTAGAATTTGCTGAGTGTCAGTTTGACCTCATTGCTTCTTGTCCTGTCACTGGGAACCAATGAAGAAGTCTGGCTACATCTTTTTTACTCCCTCCAATCAGACACTTACATATACTGACCAGATTCTCCTCAAGATTTCTCCTCTTTAGGCTAAAAAATCCCAATGCTCTTGACCTCTCCCCTTATGAAAGATGCTCCAGTCCCTTCATCCTCTTCATGACACTTTGCTAGACTTACTCCAGTATGTCCATGAATAGTTAGTAGTAGAATTACATTATGTACACCAATAACACTACATTAATTAAGGCTGTGACTCATTGCATTTTGGCTATATGATACACCCAAATTGGTAGATCAAAATCAAACTCAAATGTAATATTAGGGTCCAGCATTGTGTATTTGTGTTGTCTTTGTATTCAGGCTACTTACAAACACCATTTACTTTTGCCCTATGAAGTACCATATTTGCCCTAGAAAGCACTTGGCCTGTCACTTAACTATGTGACAACCCCTAACACTGTGTCACAGAAGCATACATGTCCCACTGCAGTACATAAGGATGTGTGATTTAAGAAGATATTCTTGTTCCTCAGCATTCACTTACGCTCTCAGGTCCATTTCTAGGTGCAGGTTCTTTACCATGTTGTAGACTGCACATTGTGCACTGTAGCAAATCTGGACTCAAAGGTACATACAAATCTTCATTTAATATACAGTTTAGAATCATAGAATCCTTGGAGTTGGAAGGGACCTCTGAAGGCCATCTGGTCAACTCCCCTGCAATGAACAGGGACACCACAGCTAGATGAAGTTTCCCAGGGCCTTATCCAGTCTTGCCTTGAAAGTTTCCAGGGACAGGACGTCAACCACAGAGCTGCTGGTGTTTTTCTCTTTGGGGAAAAATAAAGCTTTTTTCAAATTTTGTTTAGAAATACTTCCTACAGCCACTGTTCTGCAGGCCTAATGTACCCTAAAACTTTGATACACAACTGTAAAAGAGATCAAACAGCATGAATTTCAGATAAGCTGAAAAATGTTGTCTCCCTTATTTCCAGTGAGATCTAAACTCTCTTTCTTTCTTTTTTTTTTCAAAAAAAAAAAAACAAAAAAAAACAAACAGTCTAGGTTCTTAGCAAATGGATAGATCTTGAGAAGTTTGGCCTTAGTTATATGAAATAAATTAATCAGATATGAGAAATTTAGATAATAAGCTAGCAGAAGTGTGATCTTTATCAAAGAAAATTTGCTCTCAGGAGGATCATCAAAAGGTCTAGCTTGAATATTTTTTAAGAATTAAAGTTTATGATTGCTAATTATGAAATAACTATATTAAGCCTAGATTACCTGACATGTAACTCCATTCTTAAGAACAAAAAACCCTCTCTTCCTGTTGAAACCAAGGACAGAAGAAGATATTACAGGGCAAGAAGAAAATCAAAGAAAGGTAGCCTGCCTCTCCATCTAAAATTTTATTTCACTTAGATGGATCTTAAAATTTCCACTTACTTTATAGGTGTTTTTTTTCTTTTTCTTTTTCTTTTTCTTTTTCTTTTTCTTTTTCTTTTTCTTTTTCTTTTTCTTTTTCTTTTTCTT
>JANHGO010003520.1:0-26949 GCA_024606505.1 Aquila spilogaster | reverse complement strand
GAAAAGAAAAGAAAAGAAAAGAAAAGAAAAGAAAAGAAAAGAAAAGAAAAGAAAAGAAAAGAAAAGAAAAGAAAATTCTGCCCTCAGAAAAACCCACGGATCTTAGAAACAGAGATACTCATCCTTTCAGTACCCAAAACAATGCTCTTTGTGTAAGGATGGCGCTTGTAAAGGCCAATACAATGTGGAGAGAGAGAGAGAAAAAAAAAAAATCATGGGGAAAAAAAATACACACATATATATGCTCTTTTTTTGGTGTGTTGTATCTATTCAGAAGCCAAAGATAAAGTGAAGTGATGGCAACTGAGTATAATAAGGACATAGTGGCTGCCCCTCCTGAGAACAACCCTTGACAGAACATCTGCAGCGGTATCACACGATGTGGAGCTCACCCACCATGCACATGTCATCTTCATGTTTGTCAGAACAATTTGGTGCTCCTGGTCAGGTATCAGCCCACTAAAGGCTGGGGCATGTTAAAAAGTTACATAAAACAGCACTGACTAAAAGAATAATGCAGGGAATGTAAATGATTTGTTGTTGTGTACAAAACACAAGACATCCCTGGGATCTGTCTGAAAAGTGTTTGAAAGGTTTACTTGGCCTCAACTTGCAGGAGTGCCTGCATGATGCCATATTTTTTACGTAGCTCAGACAAGAAAGCTGGAAGAGATTTATTTTCACAAAAAAAGTGTTAACAATTAGGGAGCGCTAATGGTGTCTTTTATGAAACTCAGACAGTAAGGCTCTCAATCACCTTTGAAAATATGAACACTTTGTTTCTGGGATTATTAAACATAAGATAATAGTGAAGTTCAACGTTTTTCCTGAGGCATTTTCCTAAAGTTATGTTATGTGGGTAATCTAAATTGAGTTTTTATACATCTTTACAATTCTTCTATTGTGTATCTCTGTGGAAGAAAAGAGACAGGCATTATTGCCACACTTGTACATACAACTGCAGCATGTAGTATCTCTAAGATTCACACTCATTTATGTTTCAGCCACAAAACAAGAGCCTAGAATACTATTTTTTATCATTAACCTTCAGCTAGCACTGAAAGTTTCAAGGTTTATTTTGACTAGTGTCCGTGTTTGTAAGTGACAAGCTAATTAGAAGGTTATGCCAGGTTATTCCTTGGCTAGACTGCAAGAAGTTCAGTTTGCAGCTGTCCACAGAGAAATCTACAATCTGACACTTGAAATTTAGTTGCACTTACCCGAAAGACGGTCATTTCTTCCAGCAAGACTTCTTCTAATTCATGCCAAGTCTCCTTAGGGATTGAAACCACTTTAAGAACTGTTCCAATATCTTGAAAGAAAAAAAAAGAAGTGTTAAAAAAAAAAGTGTTTTCAGGTGCTTAAGAAGCATACTTCTGCTTCAGAGCAGACAGAAACTCTTGTATGTAATTATTTCACATGTAAAGATTGTGAAGCCACATACCACAGCACACTTGTTTTCAAATGCCAACTGCTATTTGAAATAATCTGGAAAAACATTGAACTCAGTAGAGCTCTTCGATTGAAATTTTTTAGATATCAAAATTCAACAAAAATAACAAGAAGACAAATACTATTCTAGCAGGACCAAAATGGGCAGGATTGAAATACTACTTAAATGACAGTATAAAATGACAGATGTTTCAGTCATATAACTGAGGAAGGAAATGCACTAAATTTACCCAGCAATGTTTTATTGTCCATTTTGAAGTATGATGTTTGTCATTCCTAAAAAGCATGTAAAGATGCTGTCAAAAGGCTTAGTATGGATATAAAAACATCTGGACAAATGTTGTTAGACAGATGAAGCTGTTAGATTTCTTAAGTACATGCGATCTTCCCTGTGTCAAACAAAGTACCTAAGATGTATAAGCCCCTTAAGGCATCTATATTTCTCTGTGAGTTACATGCTAGTCTTCACTGAGGGGTAAAAAGCAATGCAACTTGTATCTTCAACATCAGAAATAGGTGTGTGACAGCAGTTTCACACTATATCCATTTATACTCTTGGGGGTTTTGCAATTGCCTTTAATGTGAACAAGGCCAAGACTTGAAATTCCAGAGCTACAGCCTCTGATTTTGTGAAATTGTTTGCAACTTAGGGCCATCTCTGTTTTACTGCTTCTGCATCTGTGATTTATTTATTTGTTTTTATTAACAGAATCTGCAAGGGGAAAAAAAGAAAAGGATCATTCTAGATTGGTACACATCACTGCAGACTCACTGAATTGTAAACAACGCTGGGTGTGACTTTTCTTTTAAATGTAGTATTATGTAAATATAGGAATAATCTCTACGGATGTTTCATAATATGTATTTTAGGAAAATATAAAGCATTTCAAAATGGATAAAATACTTGAAATAACAGAACTGTAATGATCAGCATTCTCAAAATAAAGAAAGCACTGAGATACAAAAGCACAAAGTCAAAGCATATTTTATACATATATCTGTGTCTGTTGAAATTTCTGATAAAAAAAAGGGATGACAACTCATTGTTTCGAAAATGACAAATACAGGCAAAATTGAAGCAGATTAAATGTGTGAAAATGCTTTTTTTTTTAATAAGTTGAGCATCTTAAAAGCCGTGGTTTCATGAGTATTTCGACTTCCTTACAGGAAATTCGGTATTTGCAGAATTTAAATTCTTTTTCCACAAAATATCTCCATCTCTGTTTTCATTCGTTCATCACAAATTCATAGTTTTTGTTTTAAAGGGAAAAAAGAAAAAGAAAAACAAAAACAAAAAAGAACAGTCATTTCTAAAAACAAAAACACAAAACACAAAAACACATTTGTTATTTAGGCAGCTGAACGTACAAATTAAGCCAGAAAGAGATACTTGATAAGTCGTTTTGGAAGTGGTTTTCATTATGGTTACTGCCGCAAATTGAATGCATTTAATTCAAGAAACAGTGAGAACACTACAGAGCAAATGCAACATGAACATCAAAACCAGAATGTTAAAGCAACATTTCTACAACAGATTAATGTGGAACAGATAATTTAATGTTAGTTACATTTGTAATATAACGGATGCATTCATTTCCTTAATTATCTTGATAATTTGATGGCTGTGGTTTTGAGGAAAATATATTGTATGGGTAAAAGAGGGAATTGTGCTTTAATACATATAACAGTGTAGTAATTTATCATGCCTGCGTGCTGTGTTGGGTTATGGCTGTCCTCAGTCACAATCCTTCAAATTCCATATTCCAGAAATATAGGTGCATTTCTTGAAGAAATAGCGTAACTGAAATTGTGGACCTGAGTGGGGCACTGAACAGATGAGTTGTTGTTTCAAAAAAGAAGTCTATGTTTTAAGTGGATTCTGCAAGAATTAGAGGCACTTAACACTACAGAAAGCCTCTGAGGTCGAAGATAATTTCTACAGCAACTCTGGTCAGGCCACAGGTACCAAAGTAGAGCTTTATCTCAGTTCCTGATCAAGTTTTACAGAGTAGTGTTTCAAACAATTTCACACAAATGGAATCAGGCTTCTCCTTTAGGTTCAATAGGCTCTGCTGAGTAAGATAAGATTACTGTTATTAATTTGCTTTACTGACAGATATATCTTGACTGTGCCAAATGATCCCACACATCAGACACTCAGGATATGCACTAAATGCATATCTCAAATCCTGTTTTTTTCTGATATAATTTCAAGCATTCTGATATTTTATTTCCTTTGTGAAACATGGGTACAATCACGGTGGGAAAGAAACTGCTTGGTTGAAGATTTCAACCACAGGAAAGGAAAATGTGACCACACTGGATGGCTATTAATTATGTTATGTTCAATTATCATCAGTTCACTGAAAAGAAAAACAAAATAAAAGTATCTCCTCAACATGCTGAAGTTCAGCAGCATGTGGGAATAATGTAGATTGCTGTCAGAGCATTGGGAAAATACAAAGAAATGTATATATCTAATCCGATGGGACAAACGTGCACAGAGAAATCCAGCCATATCCCAGAGAGCTTAGCTCTGTTTTTGCCATAGGTTCAGGTCAACAAATATAGAACTGCACTGTGAATAGGGTCCCTGGTCTGTTCCCTGGTTTGTTCTTTGCTTGGGGAAGATGTAATATACATTGATTGTGTATCTGTTTCTGGTTTCTCTTTGAGCAGCCAGTTCAGTTCAGCTCAGGGCAACTAAGACAACAGGGCCTTCATTCTGCCTCTTTCATTTTGCCCCTGCATGGAAGATGTCCCTTAATCAGTCTGAAAACTGCAATATGGTCAGTTTGCTCAGAACATCCTTTGTACCTCAGCTCTAATCATGGGTGTTTTAATGACTATTCTTGTCCCATGAGAGTGAACGCTGCCAGAAAAAGAGCAATTCTGATGGACAAAGATGGTATTTCAAGAAGTAATAACACTATATTTACAAAGCTGTGTATTTGGTGTTGAAATCTCTTTTGGTAAGTGCAAGTAATAACCTTTCAATATTTTTCTTAGAATTCTTGGATACAAATAGCAGCAGTGTTGGATGGGATCCAGAAGACACACCACACATCTGAATATTGGTGGTTTAGAGAACCAAGTGCCTAAATTCCCAACTCAAAGAGCTAGATATTGAAGCTTCTTTACAGAGAAACCTTGCCTGGCTGATTTAGATATGAACCATCATACATAACTGTCTAAAAGTTATACATTAGGTTTAAGTAAGTATTCCTGCACTGTCTGAAAACAGACAGGAACTTTAGTCTAATAGAGGTCTCTAAGAATGTACAATGAACCTCTCTCTGCAAGTACTTATTTCTCACTTGCAGAAACCATGAGATCCTTCTTAGACTGAATGCCAATTCTTTGTGAGATAAATGCCACTTCTTGTGCTCAAGATGAAGACATAAATCAGCTCCTTATGTTTGTTCAGTGTCTTAGCCTTGATGCTGAAGGGCTTGTTTCCTCATGCTACAACCAAGGGGAGTATTGCCATTAATATTTCTGCGGGCTGAATCATGTCATAGAAGACTTGTTGAAAGGCATGACACACTGCCAATTGTAGATTTCATTAAACCATTTAGTGTGCGATGGAAAAATATAAGAGTTGTGTAAAATCATATGAAACTACTTTACAATGTTTTATGCAAGAACATATTGTAACACTGGTATCTAATAACTCAGTTCACAGCTTTAAAGAGCTGGAGCTCTTTCTGCAGAGCTGCGCTTCCTGCAATATATGTTCTGAATTGCTACACATGCAGTGTGTTTAGTACACAAAGCTTCATCAGATCTCAGTTTTCTCATAATGTATTTCAGACATCAACATGAAAGAGACCTTGAGATTTACTGCTTTGGAAATCTGACCTCAGGTCTAGAGTACCAGCACTGTATGTAAGTCAGAAATTGGATTGTTACAAGACAGAGAGCCAGACAGATATTTTTTAGGCCAAAGCTGAAAAGAAACAGTTGCTTTGAGGATTGTTTTGGTTTGAATTCATGATGCTAATGTCTAATCATTAGCAATTCTATTCAATAAAAGTTTGAAATACTTCTATTCAACATAACTGAAGCATTACCCAATTAATGACAGATTTTTACAGGTGAAGAAGCAGATCCACAAGCATGAATCAGCAAAGGTCTTTGGAAGCCACTGAAATTAAGCAAATGCATGCCAGCTAATTCCTGACCACTGTTATTTCTCATTATTATCTTTCTGGGAAAATTGTATTCTCTGAGTACATATTTCTACTTTTGACAAAGCGCCCAAGCTGTATCATTCTACAAGGCTTTGGAAAGGATATCATGTTTCTATTTAAATACCAGCTCTTAAAACACTTTTTATGTGCCAGATATCTGCATCTTAGGTAAAATGATGTACTCTTCTGGCTAAAGAACTGGGCATCTTAAAGCAATAACTGAAATACTTAAACGGCACACGAGACATTTTTCTTACTTGGAAACTTTCCTCATTCATGTTAATGTTTCTTATGATGTGCTTCAAAATGGGTACCTCAAAAACTCCATTTTAATACTAAATTATAATTAATAAGGCAAAATATTTCTAATAAAATTCCCTAATAACAGTAGTTGGAAAGAGTGGTTTGATCTTACTCCAGCTGGCAATGCTCCTGAAGAATTAAGCTACGCAGGCCACAGCCTGAACCTGTAACAAATGTATTTTACAAAGGCCTCCCCACACACAGTTTTAAGTCTTGCCCCAGATTTTCATGGGTAAACACTGGAACATAATCCAGCATTCTGTCTTTCAGATTATGAAATTATATCTGATCTGTGCCTTTGTAAGCCCTGGAGGAACACCCAGCACAGTTTCAAAACTTCTCACCTGTGCCAATGAACATAACATCGTATTGACCATCTTCTGCATCTACTCGATCTACTACTATCTGTGTGAATTGGTAATCTACATCTGTTTTGATCATGATTGGACGGTTGTTGATGGGGAATACTGGGTTATACATTGCTGGATGACTTCTTGCAAATGTTATAACTTCATCAGGAAGGTCCTTGGTGGAGTCAAAGCCGCCAAATGTTTTACTGGGACACTGAAATAAAAAGGAAGTATTTTTCAATTTAAAACTGAAGAATAAGAAGATACTAAAATCCATTTCATCACAATCATTCCAACTTTTTCATTTTAGAAATAAGCATGACAAGGGATCTAATTGTCTCTTAACAGCAAGAGTTAATTTTGCCACTTAACATCTGTGATTACTTTTTTTCATTTTGGATTTAAAACAGAATGTAAATGAACCTTACACATTGTTTACTTTTCCACTATTAAGTGAAAACAGATTTTTACTCATTTACTGATTGGTATTAATCTTTAATTGGCAGAAGGAACAAATTCTGAATTTTCTAAGATTGCTCAGTCTAAAGTAAGACATTTCAATATTTGGTTATTTATGCTATAGATAACTAATCATTTTTGTCACAATTTACTTTCAAAGCATTCTCTTCTGAAGTTGATGGAAATCATTTCCTCTCTTAGAAATCACACTCTCAAATGCTGCATTTCAAATTCGTGGTTGTCTCAGCAAGTTTGTGTAATCCATGTAGTCCTGATAAAACGGATCCTCTTCTCCCTACAGATATCCTTATTTGTGCAGTTAGCAAAGGGTTTGACTAATCTGACTAAATGTGACAACTACAGTATATGTGTCTATAAATGAGCTACACACACTGAGTTCTATTTATCGTAAACAGAGAGCATAGGCATAATTTATCCCTACCGTGTTTTCCCATGGTAATACTTGAGGATGGTGGCTGATCACCACCATTCATCCCTGTCTCTTCTGTAAAATTTGTAGGTATTTTAGGTGTAATTAGAGGTTACTTTAAAGTAACCATTTAATAATGTTTTAGTATTGCTGAAAGGATGAAGAAAATGAGCCACAATTATATTAAATCACTAATTCAAAGATACCCAGCAAAGAACTTACTGTACCCTCCTGCTAATTTTTCCACAGGTTCATATTTAAGATATATAAGACTCTGAAACCCCACTGACAATGATTATACTCAGCACATATGCACTTGAAATACAGTTGCTTTAGATAGTTTAATATGTTCATATAGGATACCTTCCAATTAAATTAAAAACCTAGAGAACAATACCTTATTAAACCAGATCCAGAAACCAGACCTTTCAGATACTCACCAGAAGAAATCAATTGTCTTTACTATCACCTTGATCCAAATTATTAATAATTAATCAGAAATTAAATTAAAAAATCAATGTTGTCAAGAAGAGTAGTTGTTATGCTCAGTAAAGTGATGCTTCGAGCATGAACACATAAATTGCCCCATTTTGGCATATTTATTAGGAAGCAAATTACAGCATTCTATTCAATTATATGGTATGAAAGAACACAGGATATTTGATTAACACATATGGAACAGACTAAGCAGAAAGTAGGTTAGTTATCTATTTTATTTCATCAACATATGACAGCCTTTTTATTATATGTTCTTTCTTTCTGCTGAAATATTACTGAAATAAAATTAGATATGATTTTTTATAATCCTTGGCCAAACAGGTGCCTGTCTGAAAAATTAAGTTTCAAATTCCACACCTCAGTTCTAAGTTTGCTTTATATCTTGATTAATATTCTAAATGCAACTCAGTGGTAATTACTCAGCTTAATTAGATAATGATTAATTGGATAATATATTGAAAGTGCTCTAAGGATAGAAATCACTACACGAGAACTAAGCATTGTTAACTGCAGCTGGGAAAACAGTGAAAAAATCAGTAAATGAATATTCATTTCAATTTTAAATAAATCCAGTTCAGCTGTGTTTCAATTGATTGAATATTTACTTTCTGGCCCACTTTCTAACAGAGGATTTCACCAGCAGCAATCTTGACCAAGGTATATTTTATGCTGAAAGATCATATAAACCTAACATTAATGTCATAATATTGTATGTTTAAATAAGACTCTTGACTAGGAGAGCCAGATTATTGCTTTGATGCTCTGCTTTGATGAGAATAAGTAAAAAAACCTTTGTGTCTCTATATCTAAAGTACATTACCTACACCGCACATTAATCCCATCACACATAAGGAAATGGGCTGAAATGAAAAAAAAATCTATTTGCTGTAATCCTGCCTTTGCCAATGGAGTGAAATGAACACAGTCAATAGGTGATTTAGCCTCTTCGTAGTCCAAATTGCTTGCAGAAGAATCTCAGCCCACACAGTATCTGAAGTGGGAAATCATGTCTCATTTATTTGAGAATCATAGAATGGTTTGGATTAGAAGGAACCTTAGAGATCATCTTGATCCAGCCTTCCTGCCATGGACAAGGACAACTCCCACCAGACCAGACTGATCGTTCAAAGCCACATCCAGGCTGGCCTTGAAAGCTTCCAGGGAGGGGGCACCCATGGTTTACTTAAGCTGCAGTCAGAAAACCAGGAGAGACAGAAAAGACATTATCTCTGATGCTAATGACAAGATTGCTTTTTGATATCAGTGAGTCTAACTAAAATCATTTATAAAAATGGATGTCCTGATAAAGTTTGGAGAAATGAGCTTTATCTTGGAATCAACTGAACTCTTGAATTTAGTATCTGTCTCCAGCTTTTGGTTTCCAATACACTATGTCAGGCATTTTGATAAGCCAGAAAAAGTTGACTAGGTTACACTCTGACTTATTAGAAAAACTAACAGACTAAAGAAAAAGGCACATCTTGGCAGAAACCAAGAGTTCTGAAGATAGACTCTTGGCACCATAAAGTAGAGAAAATTTGAGCTTTGTATTTGAATTCACATAAAAGTAATATGAATTCATAGGAAGATTTGGTATATATAAAAATCCTCCCTCCTCTACCAAATAATAGAAAAAGTTTAAATAGATAAATAACATTCTGTAGAGCTTAAAGGAAAAATCCTGGCAACTTCTTTATTAAATATGAAGCTGATGCAGAATTGTTTACAGTTTTCTGTAAGTTTTCTGACTTTTCAAAGGAACCTTTAATTTTCCTTTTCTTTACTCATAGTGGGCAAGTCACTAGATGCTCAGGAGGTTTATTGGCACCTCACCTATGAAATTCCTCACGTAATTCAGCACAGTTTAACTAAAGTGAGATCTGTAGCTGAAACACTGTAAGAAGCTCAAGTATTGTTCCTCCCTCCCCTTCACCTTTTCTTGGAAAAGGAAGCTGCAAATCTGACATGTAAAGGAACTACAAAAATCTTTCCTCTCCATTCTCAACAGATCTTCAAAGCCATTGAAAGTAAATTGAATTTTATCACTTTAGGAAAAAAAAAAAAAATAAATAAAAAGCTCTGTTCAGTCAGAGTCAGAGACATCTCTCATTTTAAAGTTCAGTTTTGTCCTACTAATACAAGGGTATTATTTCATTGACTACAATAAAAAAAAAAACAACTCTTTCTCAAAATGGTAGACAACAGGATTAGAATCACTGACAGTGGATTAGTAGGAATTGGTAGCCTCAGACACTCTTTTATTAGCATAATTTACAGTATTACTCTAGCAGTACCTAATGTGACAGCAGGACTATGTAGAACTTGGGTGTCAGTTTTACCTTTAGGTAAGAAAATCGTTTGTAAGGGAATCTCAACATATCTACATGCTCTTGGTGAATCCAACTATAGATATGTTACAGTGAAATTGTAAAGGTGAAATCCATTCTAAGAAATAAAACCTCACTTATCCTGCAGAGCTTATCTTTTAACTCTGGAAAGAATTAGTAACCCCTTTAGCAGAAGGAATGAGGAGTGCTAGGCAATCTGCCTGTCAGGGAGCCACTGTTTTCTTTTACTTAGGAAGTCATTTTCATTAGTCCAAGTGTATGTATTGTCTAAATGCTGGAAATCAGTTGAAGGATCAGGTTTGAAATACCAATTTTAAAACATACCAGACAAAAATAGAAGGTAGATTATTAAAAATAAAAAATAAAAAAGATCAAAAGATTGAAGCCATTCCTGGATTGTTTTCTGGCAGAAGAGGATTTAAGAACAGTTTTTAAAAAAATGTTATACATATATTATTTTTATTCCTACTTATACTTTCATATATATTATACTTCAGCAATAGTGTTCCAGAATTTTAATAGGTCAAACTGATTGATAGCAGCTAAGCAGCTATCCCAGTGTATCCCAGAATACACAACTAATGCTGTTCTCATGAATGCCCTATCTTTGTAGATTAGTGGCAACTTAGGGGCAGTGAAATATTTCTAGAAAGTGATTACATCAGTTTGGAGTTGTAGATTTGTATGCCTTATATACACCTATATTTAAGTCATTTATAAACTATAAATAGAAACACGTAGAATGTGGAATAAAAAGAAATTTCACTGGAAGTTACGAAATGTTTGTTGTCTCCCTAACATCCATTTCAGAAATATGTCTTACTCTCCCAGACTGAATGTTGCGAACAAGTTAATATTTCTTAATAGCCAGGCGGATGCTCTGTTTTCTGTTCAATCTCACCAAGAATGGTTCAGCCAGTATTTGGAACAAGTACAAATTCCAAGGACAGAATAATGCAGAGTAATTTATTACACATTTGACTTTCAGCAAATTTCTGCAGCTATTGCTCAAGTTTATGTTGAAATTAATACAAATACCAAAATGAAAGCCCAAATGAAACTAGACCACAGATATTGTGGCTTCATAATTTACAAGAAAACCAGTAAATTTTGGACCTAGAGGAACAGTTAACTTTCCCTTCTGCCACTCTGTGCCATAGTCTTTTTCAGTTTTTGCCTTGGTTCTCAGCTCAAGGGCCATGTAAGGTGTGAAAATATTTTCCATAGTTTTCTCTTTTTAGATTGCTAGATTTCTTAGCGTACTTACAGTTCCTGGCCGTGGATATGGAACTCGCCCTTGGTAGGGAACCCACTGGTAGTTTGGGCCATCTCGGTGGGCATAGGGGCCAAGAAATACCCTCCTCACATCAGTCATGCTGTACATACATACTGCTGATCCCTTGAAGATATTACTAAAAATAAGGGGAGAAGAAATCAAACCAGATTCTTTAAATTATCAGTTAGATTAGTCAATTGGTAAGCTATGAGATAATAGCTCATTGCTTTCTTATCAGCATGTGCTGATTATCAAAACTCTGACTTGCTCTTGGAACAACTTTAACTCATGTCTTGTGAAAGTTCAGCATAACCGATATGATCTCCCGGACACTGTGCTAAGGAGATGGCTGTTATTCCACTACTTAAAAACATGCTGTCCCTACAAGTCCAAAGCCTCGATTAGTGTGGCTGCTTACATAGGATTGTTCAGTTCTTTCCTCAAATTCACATTTTTCAATTTTTTTTAACAGTTGCTTTCATCATTTGGGCAGTACACATGCGAACTTCAGTGTTGTTTCTTACCTTGAGACTTCTTACAGGAGACAGCAAGGACTTGTAAATCTCCCGTTTTTATGCCTGGTTATCACTAGCAACATTCTTTCTGTTTAGAGACTAAAACTTTTGTCCTTCACAGATAAATGTGGCAACGCTCTGTGCTCCCAATACTGCAAACCATCCCCAGGCTAAAGCTATAAATGAAATTTTGTTCCTGATGAAAGCACAATGAAACCAAAACATTCAAGTCACAGCTTACTTGTGATTCAGTAAAAGAACTTTTGCAAGATTTTTAAACTTTTCAGATTTAAACAACACTTCTTTCTAATACCTCCCCAAGTAGTCAGTTTCTCACACCACAGATTTTCTATGTTACCCCTCCCCCAAATAATCTTATTGATGCTTATATTATTTTTCCAAGTCTGTGTGACTACAAATCACAGAATCACAGAATCATATGGGTTGGAAGGAACCTCTGAAGATCAAGCCCAACCCCTCTGCTAAAGCAAGTTCCCTACAATAGGTCACACAGGAAAGCATCCAGGGAGGTTCTGAATATCTCCAAAGAAAGAGACTCCACAACTTCTCTGGGCAGCTTGTTCCAGTGCTCTGTAACCCTCTAAGTATAGAAGTTTTTCCTCATGTTCATGTGGAATTTCCTACACTCTAGTTTGTACCTATTGCCTTTCTTCCTGCCACTGGACACCACTGAAAAGAGCCACTTGAGTCTCATCCTTCAGATGTTTATAAGCATTCCCAGCCTTTCCTCACAAGGGAGACTCTCCAGGCCCCTAATCAACTTTGTAGCCCTCTGCTGGACTCTCTCTAGAAGTTCCCCATCTTTCTTGAACTGAGGAGCCACGTTCTGATCTCCACTATTAAAAGGCAATTCAACAGAAAGAAAAGCCTGAGAAACTGGTAGTCTTTGTGTTACTTGCTTTAGAGCAATGATGTACATTACCCATAAGAAAAGAAACCTAATTTATTACTTCTTACTGCCACTGACATCTCAGTACAAAGGTTAAGAAAATTTTGTGTTCCTTAAAAACATTTCTAACGAAGGGACCTCTTTAAAATAAGCAGCCATCCAAGTTTGCAAGAGAAATAATACATTCTGTACCTGGAAGTTGTAAACACTCCGTACACTATTGGATTTTTAGGGTCTTTCGAGTTCATTAGGAACACGTCCTCTGTAACAATAACAAGAGATGGAAAAGAAAAATGAGTGAAATCCTGTATGGACAATGCCAGAAAATGTTTTTATATTCAAAGCCATTTCTGACACTTACGTAATTCATCAAAGTGTGTGTCAATACCATTGGGTCCTGGCACAGAACAAATCAGACGTGCTTTGAGGAAAGTTGTCCATTTGTTAACAAGGCTCCTGTGTCCACCAAAGTCATTCTAATAACAAAAATACTTTGCATTAATATCTTGTAACAATCTTTGTGTGAAGAATGAATAGAATGAAGAGAAAATATATTAAATAATCGCAAGATGCTACCTATAGAAAACAGGAAATAATTTGGCATTTACATATAAGAGCATTATAATGTTGCCAATGACATTAATTCTAAATTACTTTTATTTTACAATGTATCACTATATAATTCACAGTATCACTTTATAGTTCCCCTTATTTAAAAAATAAATGTTGTATCTATGTTGTATATATAGCAATGGAAAAATACAGGCAACTCCTAGGCTGCCAAGTTTTGGTAAATCCGGTGGGGTTTTGTATTCTTAACCAAGTTACACAAAAGAAGATATACTACTTGCATGTGAACAGAATAGGTCCCAGCATGGTGAGACCAATTGCACAGCTGCAAAACTTCTGAGTAGAGGCACATTAAGGACCTCATAACTATAGAGGAAATGGTTTTCAAGCAGCTATTCCTGTATTTGAGGGATAAATTGAAATTGTGCCTATGGATTAGCATCCTACATGGCAAAGCTACAACATTTATGAATATCATTTAATTTGTAGAAATCTTTTTTAAAGTCTGTCAGAAAATATTTGGACATTTATCAGCATGGATGGATGATTCAATGTGCAATCATTAAGAGTCTTCTGGACTGTTGCCCACTTCTACAGCTAAGTTAAACAGTTATGCTAAGTCTTCCTTTATTTCTGTTTAAAGAGTTTTCATTAATATGGAAATGGAAAAGTATTAATATTTATTTAAAATTAGATTCCTCAAATGTTGTTGGCCTATCTAGAATTATTTCTTTTCCTGCAAAAGACTTTACCTTTTGCAGAAACATTCTGAACCTCAAAGATGAGCATGATTTTTTAAAAAAACTAAGTGACTTATCAGTCTGGATGATTTCTGTCTCATTGTAGTGTCAGGGATAACACTGAATAGTTTACAGTCAAGAAAATGAAGTTTCCAAAACCATTCTCAGAGTGTCCCGTCACACAAAGAAGTCACCATTTTACCTTACAGATCTGCCCTATTCTGGCATGAGTGGCTTTTCCAGTGTGCTCTCCGTCAATTGCATTTTCACGGAAGAAGAAATAGATTTTGTCATCTTCTGGATTATCGCTTTCAGGTATCAGGTGAGCACTAATAAATCTGGGATCTGAAAGGCAGTGTCATTACGCATGTTACTATTCCATGAATTAAATCACATGCCTTCTTTACACGAACTGTTACTTTCCAAGAATCAATCTTTGCATCAAATAACAAGTATATCTGAATAAAGTACATCATTACCTTCAAGAGGTGACAGGTGTTTATATTCCTCCTACCTCTAAAACATGGAAAAGTTTGCTACAGACATTTAATGAGCAGACCTTAACCTTATCATTAGAGTAATTAAACATTTGTGGAATCTCTTTATAAACTGTGGTATAGCATGGCTTCCTAATTCTATGTATATATTACTGATATTTTTTGTTGTTTATTTGGATATTTTGACTTTTGATCTAAAACAAGAATAGTACTGAGACAGCTGTGATGTTCCTAACTTGAATAATAACGGAGTACATATAAAGAAAGCATTTTATATCAAGAAAAGTATTGATGTCTTAACGTTCAAAAACTGGGATAAAAGTATATCAACAAATGAAAATGCATAAGATGCAGACACTAATCAGTTATTTAAAAAGAAAAAAGTCAGCAGTTTTGGGAGAAAAGTTCACAGAACTCATAAAAGAAAATTCACACCAGTGGTGAATCTGGATCATCACTGTATTTTACAGAGATGCTTCAGCTGGTATCTTTCACTATATTTGGAAAAAAAGAAGGCATATCCAACATCCAACAGATTTACCAATCTGTTTTATAACCATTTTACATCATGCTGGGATAATTAACTATGAACTGTATTTAACTACTCAAAGAACCCTGTTTCTCTGTGAAATTATAAGCTATTTTAGCATCATGCATTAACATCTTTTCAATGTATGTTTATTGCCATATTATCATGGAAATAATTAACTTCTCTTTGTTTTGCCAGTTTGCACTATCAGTCCTATGAACCTCATTGCTTTAATAAGGATGACAGTGTTTGTAAGCAACATATTTTATATATTTATATATATGCATGCGTGTGTTTAGCTGTGTCTATTATATGAGCACAAATTGTATCAAAGTTTTTCTTTTATATATTTATATATTATATGATTCCTACACTGGAAATACCTTGAGTGTTCAAGATGTGAGTTGAGTTCTTACACGGAGCTTTAACACTGCTCTTTGTTGAATTCCCTGTTATGCTCAGGGAAGTTGCCCAACCCTGGAGGTGCTCAAGGCACGGTTGGATGGGGCCTTGGACTACCTGGTCTAGTGGCTGGCAACCCTGTCCATAGCAGGGAGTTGGAACTAGATGATCTTTGAGATCTCTTCCAACTCAAGCCATTCTATGATTCTATGATTCTTTTTTATTAATTCCTAAAATTAAATATGGATTTGCCTGCTTCTAAGCAGTAAGTTGAAATTTTCATGGAACTCTATGTGCCATAACCCTAGAATTTCACTGTTCATTGGTAATGCTCAGTTCACAGCTGATCATTTTAAATGTGAAGATAGGTCTGTTTTCCTCATAGTTTTCCTCATGGTTTTTCTCTACATCATTCATCAAGAATAATTTAATTTGTCATTTGATTGCTTAGCTTCCCAGTTGCATAAGATCCTTTTGTAATTTGTCACAGACTTCCTTTGTCTCACTGTGGTGAATAACTTAGTGTCGTGTGAAAACTTTCTCATCTTGCTGTTCAACCTCTTTTTCAGGTTATTTATGAACATGTTGAACAACAGAGGCCACAGAGCAGACCTCTGTGGAACTGCATCTATTACCTATTTTCTATTAAAATAAATCATTTTGGGCAAATAAAAGCAACAAAAATCTGTGATCAGCTTAAGCTCTGCATCCCATGAACAGGAACTCAAGTTACTAAATTTTCCATATTTATTTTTAGCATATTTAGTGGCTTTCAATTTACACTGACTCAAGGCTTAAGATGAAATATATCTAGACCATATTGTAACATGGTTAATATCATGGTTATTTTTCATATGATCTATCACAAGAAACATACAGCTACATTCTGAAAATCTCTACACAGTAGCCTGAAGAAAGTCAAAGAAAGAAGACACCCAGACACTGGTCTGGTCTACTGAATATGAAGAACTTCTGATCTGAACACACAGGGTTACTTTTAAAATCTTAAGGTCTTAGCGAAAGAGGTAAAGAAATACAATCAAACAAAATCTAAATGCATTCCCCAAATGTTTGAATGATTTATCTCCAGCACAATGGGTTTTGTAAATCACAAGATATCAAATTCTAACATAAATCACTATGTTATCAGGCATCAAAATTCTAACTTTACACTGCCTTGCGATGAGCCCACAGGGAGTCCCATTTGTGTCAGTAATATTGCTGATATAGTAAGGGTTGTATAAACTTGCCCTAGGTTAGCATATTATTATTATTTTCTTTCCGTCTCATAATTTTGCAAGTGAAACTAGAACAGTAAGAAAGCCTAGTGTTAAAGAAATACAAGAACTATGGAAAAAATAATAAGGGATTGAAAATATGCATCTAGAAGAGTGGTAGCAGAAGAGAACAGTTGTGAAGAAGGCAGATATAATTAAGGTCATATCCAGAGCACATGTGAATATGCTTTGCACATATTTCTTAGCAGTGCTCATCTTTTCAATTAGTGATTAGTAATCCTAACTACATCTTTGAAAATAGAATGCTCATACAGCCACATATTAGGACATATCTATTTTCTGCAATATTTTCTGCTTAGTAGCACTTGTGTTTCTTACTACGCAAACCTCAGGTTGCATTTTCACCTGGTTAATCAATATGTTTTAGTCAATAAAAGAATGATTCTTCATGTTATACGACCTTTGTTTTTGCTACTTAGTTTTTTGTTTGTTTGTTCATTTTTTCCCTCTTCAATATTGCATCTTGTTCCTATGTAAAGAATCAGATAATGGGAGAGCAAGCTATAGGTGTTCTGATACATATGAAAATAGATTAATTTCTGTTCAGAATGAATATAATGATCATACAAGAAATGTCATGATTGTGTGTGTATGTTTGCAGAGGGGATTTATTAGGTTATTCAGCTGAGACATGTGGGGTGGCATAAGCTAGCTATCTGTAGCACACTCTCTGCTGTTTCATTGGCTGAGGATCTGCTTGACCTGCCTGAGGCTTGATGCATGCTGGCATTTAACTCCAGGTCTTCAGACCATGCTTACAACTAACTGTTTAGGGCCATGATGAATCAATCAGCCAGATGGCTGGCAGTCACACAATATAGTACTCTCCATAGACTGCGTAGTGCTTTTGCATTGCTCTCCTTTGAGGAAGGGAAGGGAGATGTTGTCCACAGATGAGAGACTTATGCTCGACTCTCCTAATTGCTCAACCATGCAGCAGAAGAAATAATGTTATCCATGAGGGTATATGTTCAAGTATTGAGACTGCTTGGCCTTACATTGCAAAATTAAACAAGTTCAGTATCAGGAGCTCCCCATGGGAATTTTAAAATGGTTCTGTCAGGACTGACCTATTTCATACATTCACCATAGCTACCTAAGAAGTGCTGGAATGAACTTCAAGCAAGTTTTATTGAATAGAAAGTGGGACTTTGATCCAAAACCACTGACAACAATTGTAAACTCGGTGCACTGTGGGTGTTGTGGATAGATAGGATGACTTCAAATTTCTCTATGTGAACTATAGGATATGCTGAGACCCTAAAACTGTCTTAAATCAGTGGAACACTCAGAAGAGCCATCACGATATTTCAACATGTTCTTGCTTAAAATGACTGTCTTATTGGCTAGAAGTGCAGGAAGCATGCTTTGTGAAAATGGATTTAAGAAATAATTTGACAGAAATTAATTTGCAATGATTCATTGCTTTAAAAAAACACATAACCATATAATGTGGAAGAGTGCTTTAAAAAACAGCATACATCAAACAAACATGTCTGAAACATGCTTAAGCATGATCAAAGGAGAAACAAAGCCATGGCATAAACATGATCAAAATAAAATTGCAGCTAAAAGCACTTCTCTGATCTTGTAGCCAATGTGAACAAGCTAAAAATAAAAACTTGTATTTTGATTTAAAGCAATCAGCATCAAGAAGCAGATTATTAAAGCACACACCTTTCTCAGTCTCCTTTTTCCAATTGTCCTGACTGTGGAGCTATTTCTCAGCTCCCACATGACACCTTCCCAGCGCCACTTTTTCTGTGCCCTTCTGCAATTACCAGTTCTGCAGACATTTCATTGGCAGCAGCCCATTAAACTGTCCTTCATGAAAAATCTGGCTCTTTATGAAAACGACACCTTGGTCCAGCTGCCTCTATGATTTATATGCCATTGTTTGCTTAGTTAAGTAATGAAAATGTGTTTTGCTTGTTTCAGCACTTCGGGTTCAGAAAAAGCTAAGGAAAATCGATTTGCATTTGTTCTTTTATAAATGTTATTCTTTAGCAGCAACAATCATGCAGACACACACACACACACACACACACCAACCGGAAGAAACAACAAAAATCAGAAATGGGATTTCTAATAGAATTGTATTAGCATTTTAATGAAGATATATAAACTGGAAGGCATAGAAATTGCTTTTAACTGTCAAGATTGAGCCAGCTGAGGGAACAGAAGCTCGGGTCATCTCTTCATCATTTGGCAGGAACAAAAGGTCAGTTCTCTCAGGAAATGTTTTATAAAGAGTTTGAACTGGATGCCCCTATTATTGTATAGTTATGGTCAAAATGACTAATTTACCAGTTCACAGCAAGAAACTAGGGAAATTTTATGCTCAGTAAAATTGAAATTGCTATAATTTAATGAAAATTACTGGAGGGTGACTAGGACCCAGGGGAGAAAAACAGTGCTAGAGAATCTGAAATTAAAAATTTAACAAAAAAAAAGTAATAGACTTCTATTCAGGACTTCATAAATAGTTACAGTGCCTCTCCACTGAGACCTGGCAAAGTCAGAGAAGCAAACATTGTCCTCAGAAAATCTGATCTTGAAATCATAGCAAGCTCCACTACCCACAGAAAGGAGGACTTATAGCACCAGTCACAGATGTCCTTAACAGAGCCATGAATAAGTTCACTAGAGGACAAAGCTTTTGATATATGTTGATGAGAGAACTAAATTGCTTTGAGGTTTTAGTCACTCAGCTGTAGTACACAAAACACTGAAGCACCCAAAGCTCTTCTTCCAAAGTCTGCTCATTTTAATTCTTCCACTTTCACATATCTCTTGTAAGCAACGAGTCAGGCAAACACAGCTGAGATCTCATAGATTCACAGTTTAGAACAAAGCTCCTCAACACCACTGCTGGCATCAGATCACATCCTCAAAGTGGGAATGCTCTTTGCACAAGGGATGACTTCAGGCTGCTATGTAGCTAATAGTAGGGCTTTGTGGTAACTCGCCTTCAGATGCTGACACAGAAGGTAGAAGCAGGGAGAGACCACAGAGCAATGTGATTTAAATACATTATTCCCAAAACCATGGACAGGTGGAGGTGGCACTCAGATCATCCATAACAGATCATATCAGCCTCCACAGGGTAAGAAACACTACAATTACTCATTGATGTTGCAATGGAAATTCTCATCAGAAAGTTTTAAAGATTCATAATATTAATCAAGTGGTACTTTTTCTTCGAGTCAAGCCAGACTGATAGTCAAGAGCCACAATCTTCTAATACTGCTGATAGCATTATCTGTAATGGATTTGAAAGCCCTCTCATATCCTTCTTAAAAAGAAAAAATCACTGACTAGTGGAAGTAATTATGATGACATAGTTGGATTATCATACGGGTTAAGAAGTTAAAGGTTTAGCTAAGGCTTCCTGTAATTTCTATTTATTCATTTATTTATTTATTTTCCTGAAACAGGATACAGGCATGAGCTGACTAAAAGATGCACATAATAAATAAATAAATAAATAAATAAATAAAAGATACACGATGCTTTTACTCATGCAAATTCAGCACTGGCAGTCTAGTCCTTATGGTTTCTCACTCTTTGACTGTGAGTGTCACCACCACTATGGTGTCAAGTGATTTCAAGAAAAGCATAGTTTTAATTTACGGTACTTAGCATCTCCATGTTGTGTAAATGAGGCCTTCAGTACCAGCCGAGGCTTAAATCACCAACCAGTGCTACTACTTCAATATCCACATATAATATTTCTTGTGACTAATATTTTAGCTTATACAAGATGGAGGAAGAAGAAAATGTTGAACTCTGATGCAGTAATCAGTTTCTGAAGCATTTGTTCTAAAGAGACAACAATAGTTTTAAGTCCTTGGAATGACTAATTATATGGTGAAGAAAAGTGAATGCAAAAGTTCAGTAAAATTATAGCTTAATTCTCAACATAAATTAGATTTCTCACAAAACAATGGTTATGATCTACCCACCCTATTTAATTTAAAAGAGGTGATTATTATCTCTTTACAGAACAGCAACCAAAATTAACACCTCTTTTCCATTGCTGACAATGTTTTGAGGTGTTATATATCTGTCAACACCGTTAATTTTAAACTGTTGTACTTGACCCCCATAGAAAATAATTGGGAAACTGAGAAAACTACTGTCCTTCACAGAACAGAAGGATTTGCAGCATAGTCTCCATGTACAAGTAATTTAATCTGACTTTTTGCATTTCCTAGCTTCTCTGTTGAAAAAATAAGTTAGATGATGTTAGAAGAGAAAACGATGAGAGTTCCAGCTGAGATCCTGTTTCTTCCTTCCCATTTCTCTTTTCTCGACGTCGATACGTGGAAATTAAAATACTGGAAAGCCTGTGTCTTAACTGTGTAAACTCCATCTTCAAAGCTCTGGCTTAGTGGCTATAAGTCACTAATACAGTCTTTAAGTAAAGAAGTGATATATTACAGGAGGAAGTAGAGTAAGGAGACAATGAAGGCAAAAGATTTCTCTAATTTGAGTGTCACACACTTTGGCAACCAGAGTATTGCAATGGCTCCGAATTTTGTAAACTCTGAGGATTCACTGGTAGAGCACAAGTTGTTGTGAATACTGAAGCAGTTTACAGTATGACCCACACTCAAGACACCAAACCTGCTTCATTGCACTCATGATTTTCTCCGGCCTTCCTAAATATTGCAAGATATGTGATTAAGTCTTGATGCAATAATCTTTTTCTTCATAACTTGGAAATTAGTGGTTGCAAGAAAGTGTCCTGAGGGCCAAGGGAGCATGCTGCAGCACCATCAGCCCAACTCCTAGCACAGCATGAGGCAGGAGACAAGTCGTAGAATCATGGAATCATTTGAGTTGAAAAGGACACTTAAAGGTCATCTTGTCCAGCTCCCTTGCAATGACCAGGGACACCTACAGCTAGATCAGGATGTTCAGAGCTTCGTTCATCCTGATCTTGAGTGTCTCCAGGGACAGGGCATACACCACATCTCTGGGCAACCTGTTCCAATGCTTCACCACCCTAACTGTAAAGAACTTTTTCATTATATCCAATATAAATCTCCCTCTTTTCATTTGAAACTATTTCCCTTGTTCTGTCACAGCAGACCCTACTAACGAGCGTGTCCCCTTCTTTCTTACAGCCCCCTTTAGATACTGAAAGGCCACTCTCAGGTGCTCCCAGAGCCTTCTCTTCTCCAGGGTGAACAGCCCCAGCTCTCTCAGCCTGTCCTCACAGGAGAGGTGTTCATCCCTTATATCATTTTTGTGGCCCTCCTCTGGATGTGCTCCCTGGTTCTGTGAGAGGAATAGCTGAGAATTAACAAGGCAACCGCATTTCACTGAAGGGAAAGTTGGTCAGCCTTCATCAGCAAAACTGGCAAAGCATGAAACCTTAAACTGAACACCAGTAACTTGACAAGTATGTCTTTAGCCTCTGTATGTCTCCTTGGGCTTAAACTCTTAAAATGTCAGCTCCATGTGCTGCTCAACTCTGTCCCCAGCAACACCATTCATCCACATATACATTTCTTTTTTTTTCTGCCTTCATCATGAATTAATACGGCCCCTACGTCAAAAATAATCTATTTTCAAAATAGGAAGAAAACATCCAGAATTTGTACTGCCAGCTTCAATTTGAAGCGTGTGAAAGGGGTCTTATAACTGTAAAAACAATCTCTTCCCAGACGTCATTTCAAAAAAACTAGACAGGACTCTGCCATCATCTCCTCTCACAGTGAGGGACAATCAGTCATCAGGAAATGATCCTCAGCCTGAGCCAGTTCCCAAGCAGTGATCCAGCAGAGAACGTTCCAGTAGCCATTTCCTACCTTTCCAATCTCCTACAGTTTGATTTCTTTGTTAAATTCTTTAGATGTGACCACAAAACTAAGGTCATTTTTTGTCAAACTATGAACAAGATTTTGTTGTTATAACTAACTTTCACAGCTAGTGCTAAGCAACTTGACACAGAATCCTTTAACGTTAAGATTAATGAGGGATGGCAGCAAAGACTAGAAAAAGGACTGGGTGACTGACTGTTTTCAATTGATTTGTCAGTGCAGCACAGCAACACAAAATGCAGCAAGGCGTCTGTAAGTGGAAGCAAAACCCCTCAGCACAATCTGAGGTATTCAGTGTGATAGCATCAGTTATGACAACCTTTTTCAGTAGTCATTTGAGAAAAATAAGTGATTCCAGCTTAGCTTCAGTCAACATAAGGAATTAACAGTATTTATACTGAAGTAATGTACTAATTTATCAATGACATGAAACTTAGATGCTAGAAAAAAAAAAAAAAAACAACAACCAAAAAAACCCAACAAATGACAAAATAAGACAAAATATTTGATAGCGCATGTGTGCTTAAAACCATGGTGTTGCTTGAAATAGCAAAGATGTGCAAAGTTACCATCTGCAGTGCTTTGTAAGAAAGTTGTTCTCTTCATATTCTTCATATTCTGTTTGATTGGTACGTACTTCTATTCTGTACAAGTACACTCTCTCTCTTTTTTTTTTTAATTCCCTGAGAGCATTTCAGAAATATTTGATGGGATTTCTGTAATTTTTAAGAATGAAAACCTTCCTGGTGTGACATTGTATCAGTCTCACAATTTCAGTATTTTTAAAGGCAGTGCGGGAGGAATTGCAGCACACATGTTTGCGATACATAAACAGCAGGGAGAAGAATTAGCAGGAAGCTTAGCAAAAGTATTTAAATAGTAATAAAAGAATGAAATGTAGGAAAAAATATTCAGTAATGAACAGGAAACTGCAGGATATGTTTAAGTAATGGTTTCTACCAGTAGAGGTCTGGCAGAAAAAAAAAACATTGAAGTGGAAAAGTATGTCAAATATGGAGCAGAGCTGAGTATTAGTAACGACAAGCCATTTTACAGCCTTGAGATGATTCACTACTTCATTGAAAATGGTTTTGCACCTTTCCCTCTCCTGGAGCTTTTTCTGCCTTTAGCATGAGCTCCTTCAGAGAAGCAGAAGAATAGGAAACAGAGGTTGAAGGAATGAGTGAGTGACGAGAGCTGTGCCCTGTGACTGAGCTTTCACAGCACGAAAAATGCTATAACAGAAATTAGGAAATATAAAGCACAAAAAAAAAATGTTTACCTGTTTGTTCACTTGGTTGGTTATTTGTGTGTGGTTTGGGAATTACCAGTATACTTTTAAGACCTACAATTATGTATAAAATGCAGATGGTGGCAGTTCTACTTACTGGACATACTACCACAATACTGAGCCATCACTTCCACACATGAGAATTATAGTAATACTAGTAATTATGAACAAGGTCCGCTATATTTTCTTCCCTTTTTTCAATCATATTTGGAATTTTTTTCTGAGATGCAAGCATGGGTTTGTATATGTATGTTTATACATTTCTACTGAACACTACAAGCCCCTGGCTTTAATACATGCTTGTACAGATCCATACAAGTTTTGAAGCTTGTCTATCAGATGTACAAGCCATCTGTCTTATTGTAAGAGTCACTGAAAGCACATGAGAAATCAAAAATTCATGTATTTGACAAAAGACAGTTCCTTTTGTTTCCTTCAGCATAACTGATGCATTAATGATTATGCTGTTATTATTTGCCTGTTTTCCTCAGTTTTGTACATCTTATGTTCAATGCAAGAAATAAGAGACATTCAGTTGTCTGCTGTAAACATCACATTTGCCCACTGTTCAAATTCCCAGTCTTTAAAAACTTATTATTTTCTGTTGTAGGCTCTATGAAACTTAAATTCTGCATCTAACATCTTTATTCTACATTGCCTTCTGCTTGCGAGGAGCTGTCAGTTTCCAGCATTTTAAAAAGAACTTTTTGTTTTGCTTTTCTTATTGGTAACTCATGTTATTTCCAGGAAAAATCCATAGTAAATCTAATGCCCACTATTTCCTACCTACTTTTCTTTCAAGTTTCAGGTTCTGAGAAGTCTGAATTATACCTACAATGTTGCTGTGCATGAGCACTTCCACTGCACAGTGTCTGCAGAGGGCCTAGTATAATCTCAATGACATCAATGCAACACTTACTATTTATCAGGGAACTTGAATTTTACTGAAATAGCAGGAAATAATCAATAAACACCAATTCTCAGATTTATGGCTACATTCACGGACAAAGTATTACAGCTGAATGCTTTCAAATATTTTGTAAGAACTGTGGAGTGAATGGGCAAAATGCGCAATATGGTTTTTAAAATAACTTTTTGTCTATTTTTCTGAACATCAATCTGAAAAAAAAGATCTTGGTCCCTGAAAGGTTGTCCGGTTTCTTCTTATACCAAATGATCTAATAAAATCTTCCTGCAAATCTTGCTGTATTTATCTGAACAGAAATCTTTACATACCTACAAACAAGAAATGTAATGTATACGTATATGTTAAAAGTATACTTTTTTATGTAGTATGTTTGTGGAAGCTCTAAATCAGATTTTGTTGGATACCATAAAGGAAATGGTAGTTCCAAAGTTTTAGAGTATAACATTTACCGTCAAAATGGGTAATTTTCCTTGAAAACACTACAGGACATCTCATCTTTCCAACACACGAAATGCTCAACTTATAGCTGCTAGTGATACGGATTTGAGCATTCAAGCAAAAAGTGTTCAAAAAGATGGAGTCCACTTTTGGTAGCTTACTCTCAGCAGACTTTTGGATACTGAAACTTCCAGAGAATAGTGTTGTTTTTACGAATCTTAACAACAGTGCTATCACATTTCAATAACATGGTCCTTTTTTTGTTTACTACAATGTCATCTGAGGCATTCACTTTCTCTGAGGGTTAGTTTTTAGCTGATGAATCAGTTTTTAAAACTCAACGCTTTTTTCTTTTTTTTTTTTTCTTTTTTATTGCACAGCGTGCAAAATGACATACCTTACATGCTTATTAGAGAATGAAATCTAATAGATAGCTATCCAACAAGTGTGTACTGATACACGGCCATGTCATCCTATAAAAGAGCAAGGGATGAGGTACACTTGACACCACTTTGAAACCTAAAAGCTAGACACTGAAGCCTGAGTTAAGTAACATAGGATGTTCTGCAGCTGACTATGAAAAATCCAAATTGGCATTGCAGTAAAATAGGCTATTCATGATCTACTGCTCTGACAAAAAAATTGAAGACATCAAATGAGTACCCATTTGTCACGTCTTTTCTTCTGGTGAGCTGTCCATCATACATGAGAGCTGTGATTCTGTGAATAAGGTATTCGGGTCTGCTTTGTTTACTTTATTTGTTATTTGTTCAAACATGCTACCTTTACAAGTGAAAAACAGGTATCCATTTGTCTCTCCCATTTGTCCTTCTCACTTCCTGTTTTCTCTTCCTTACACCACTGTCATGAATAAGGCTGTAAGTACTAAATTATGCTCATGGTGACATCTGTTTCACCCTTTTGTTTCACAGGTGTTGCCTGGTGGAACCTGGAGAGGAACCCAGTGAAGTTGTTTAAGCAGAACTGGAACGGTATCTGTCTTGGACACACTGGGCTTGCAGGGCTAAACAAAGAAAAATTGCTAAAAGCTGTTGTATCAATTAAAATGCTGAAAAAGAGTGAAAACTGATCTGCTGGGAAATTACATGCCAAACTGAAATATACAGTTTTGCAACCAGGTGTTTTTGCTGCTCTTCTATTGAAAGGTTATAAAAATATCAAAATGTCTTACAGTTACAGCACAGAAGGGTCTTCAGGATGTAAAATTTGATACATCACAGTATTTCAGAAATAAATAAGTCTGCAATGAAATAACAAATCTGAATTTAATTACAACAGATCCTTCAGCTGCATTTCTTGACCTTGCATGTTCTGTACCTGTCTGATCACAAAGTATTAGGCCACGTCCTACTCTAGTGCAATCAGTAGCCATAAATGCTAAATACAGTGGAAGGAAGAATATATCTTTAGAATTGAGCTTAATATTAGCTTTTCTGTTCTTTGCTAGTGTGACTTTTGAATTATGCTCCTGAATTATATGAATGTATTATCATTTTAAAATACATTGATGTTTCCACTTCACTGTAAAAATAGTATTTTAATGCAAGACAGTACTTAGCAATCTAGTACCAGCCATCAGTTTGATATCAGCCATGACATTATTTAATTTTCAGAATCACAGAGGTTAAAGCTCACTGAACTATAAACAGTTGGAAACATGGAGTGTAATC
>JANHGO010003519.1:0-26950 GCA_024606505.1 Aquila spilogaster | reverse complement strand
TTAATAATGTAGTTGATTCTCAGAACTTCCTATTTTTCCTCATTTTTACCTAAAACATTACTTGTCTTCAAAGAGAATATGCAATTGCTGTACATTCTATAATGCCAAATTCATTTTGGGCCACAATGATAGGTATGATACAAACTGAAAAAAAAGTGAGCATATTCAAATGGAACCTGGAGATCAGCTCAAAAGCTACATAAATAAATGCACTTTCCAGTATAGCAAGTATGCCTCTTCTGTTTTACTATAACGTTCATTAAAACTGAAACAATGAAGTCCTGATTTGAGACACTATCTTCACAAAATATCATGCTTCACTCTTCAACAAGATGAGTAACTTTACAGAAAGCTAGCATGAGGATTTAGCAATTCTGATTGAACAGCTGAAATTCCCTCTTTACAACTGTCAGAGATCACAGCAACTGTCACCAGCAGCAGAGCCATCAACTATGTGCAATGAATGGCATGTGCCTCTAACTTCATGGGGCCAGAGTCTTCCCCACCTCCAAGTTTTGGAATCTTGTTCAGAGGGTAACTTTCAAATGAGAGTTAGTTAATGCCAGTCTTTGCATGAGACTTGAAAGCAATGTTTTATTTCTCTCAATAACAAGCTAGGCAGAGCTACTCTGCTTTCCAGAGTTGTTTGCATGAAGCTAGCTATATAATGCAAAAAACCTACGGCAAAATGTGTCCAGAGGATAAAAGTTCAGCCAAACTATTTTGAGGAAACTCACTAAGCAAGCTGAAGGAAGTCCACTAGCAGGCTACTCAGCAAAAAGATCGTGACTTTGGCTATAAAGCTGGACAGCCAGGAGTAACGTAAACCCTACATTCCTCACCAGTTTCACCTTTTATCCATACAGACAATGCACAGTGCAGAGTCCTCATCAGTTTTCATGACCATGTAAAAAATATATATATATTAATAAAAGGCTCAGGAATTGTACGCATTCTTATGCCCTAATAGTACAGGCTTTCATTTTAACAAGGCCACTACTCTAGGCACAATGCACATGTCAGCTAATTTCTCCTTTCAATCATCTTAATGGCTTTCCCAGTAAAACCCTATCTGGCCAGCCTTGAACTCCTTCAATTCATGAAAAATTATATAAATTACTTTTTCATATGTGTAAATATACTGAAAATTCAAAGCTTCCTTGGAGATTTAAGGAAGAACAGTAAATAACTCTAAACACGCCATGTACAAGATGTTCAGCTTTTGGGCACTCGGACATTTCAGCTGCACTCCTTAACACCTACATAGTAATCAGATCTGTACTCATTAAGCAACACAAGGCAATTACATTCAGGAAGACAAATTCTACATGCATTACAACATTAATTACACAATTCAAGAAATTCCATTAGGGTTCCCTCGGAAACTTTAACAAAATCAGTGTAAGTCAGATTCCAAATCAGAGTGATTACCTTTGAAAGAAATTCCTCTACACCTAAATTATTTAAATATGCACGCATCCTACATTATTAAAAATATTACTGAGATCCTATTTGATTTCTGTTTCATATTTAAGTAAATGGAAGAACAAAACCAAATGACTGCAGTTTGACCTGCTTACAAGCATGCTGTTCTACTTTTTGTTTTTACAAGTCCTGCACAGACATTGTGCTTTCTATTGGAATGCCAACATTCTTCTGTGGGGTGTTAACTACAAAGTCTTTTTTTCTTTTTTTTTTAAACCGTCTGAACTCCTGCCCTTAATGAAACTGATTGAATGGTTCAGAGCAAGAATTTAATCTGTTCCTTGTTTTTGTACAATTTGGAAGTAATTTGTCATCAACTCAGGGTGTACCCTGGCATGTAACTGAATTGATCTAGTACCTCAGTGTTGCCAAAATCCCACATACTCACTCCTCTCTGCCTCCCATCCCTTTTCTCATGCCATGACGTACTTTGGATCTGTCCCTGAATATTCTTGTATGGCTTTAGAGCTGGATTGGTACAACAAATGCTCCAAAGAATACTACAGCAAGCATAGAAGATGTGTTACAGGTGGTATTCCATAACCCCCTCACTAGCAATAAGCTCTTAAGTTGGCACACACTGTTCTGTACAATCTTGCCACTGAATATATCTCTCTAACAGTTTCATCAAAATAAAAGACTCATGTATCCCCCAAGGGTCGGTCTTGGGACCAGTGCTCTTCAACATCTTCGTCAATGACACAGACAATGGAATCAAGTGCACCCTCAGCAAGTTTGCAGATGACACCAAGCTGAGCGGTGCAGTTGATATACTGGAGGGAAGGGAAGCCATCCAGAGGGGCCTGGACAGGCTGGAGAAGTGGGCCCGAGTGAACCTAATGAGGTTCAACAAGGCCAAGTGCAAGGTGTTGCTCTTGGGCCAGGGCAATCCCAGGTATTTGTACAGACTGGGGGAAGAAATCCTGGAGAGCAGCCCTGCAGAGAAGGACTTGGGGGTCCTGGTGGACAAGAAGCTGGACATGAGCCAGCAGTGCGTACCTGCAGCCCAAAAGGTCAATTATATTCTGGGCTGC
The DNA here is from genome assembly GCA_024606505.1 of Aquila spilogaster. Taxonomy (NCBI): domain Eukaryota; kingdom Metazoa; phylum Chordata; class Aves; order Accipitriformes; family Accipitridae; genus Aquila; species Aquila spilogaster. The sequence continues at coordinate 24,431 of JANHGO010003519.1, read as the reverse complement.
ATTAAAAAAGGGGTGGCCAGCAGGAACAGGGAGGTGATTGTCCCCCTCTACTCAGCTCTTGTGAGGCCCCATCAGAAGTACTGTGTCCAGGCCTGGGGCCCCCAGCACAAGAAAGAGGCAGAGCTCTTGGGAAGGGTCCAGAGGGGAGCCACGAAGATGATCAGAGGGCTGGAGCATCTCTCTCCTTTGAAGAAATGTTGAGAGAACTGGGCTTGTTTAGCTTGGACAAGAGAAGGCTCCAGGAAGACCTCCTTGTGGCCTTCCAGTATTTGAAGGGAGCATATAAACAGGAGGGGGAACGACTGTTTACATGGGTTGATAGTGATAGGACAAGGGGGAATGGTTTTAAATGAAGACAGGGGAGATTTAAGTTAGATGTTAAGAGGAAGGTTTTCACTTAGAGGGTGGTGATGCACTGGAACAGGTTGCCCAGAGATGCTGTGGATGCCCCATCCCTGGAGGCATTCAAGGCAAGGCTGGATGTGGCTCTGGGCAGCCTGGCCTAGTGGTTAGCGACCCTGCCCACAGCACAGGAGTTGAAACTAGATGATCTTTGAGGTCCTTTTCAACCCAGGCCATTCTATAATTCTATGATTCATTCTATGATATTTTTCTCTATAAAACTGAAAAGCGTTTACATGCTTTCATACACTGTGTGGAAAAAGAAGCCATACTACTTCGCCATCTTCTACAATCAGAAAAAATGTGCTATAATTTAAGTTGAATAATTAGTTATGGGGTAAGCAGGTAAGACTAAGAAGGGCTTTTTGGTCTGAGAAATGAAAAACAATGGCTACAGGAAAAAAACTATCTTCTAGGCTCACAAGAAGTAAACACAGCAGAAGCGGTCAAAAGCTTGGGCAGGGGTAAAAAAGAGAAACAGACTTCCACATACAGAAATAGGTCCATATTTCTTAGTGACTGCCTAAATCACAACTCTCTAATTATGACAATTTCGTCCGTCAAAAAGGAACATGTAAGAGCTGCACTTCTAGATCAAAACCAGACAGAACTTTGTCCATTATCTTGAACACATGCATATCCTGAGGTCTTAGAAAAAAACACCTTTTACAATCTTATTCCAATTATTAATGAGAATATAAACCTCTCTCATTCCACTTTTCTTTCCAAAAATATCTAACACTAAACTCAAATAACGAGACTGTTTTTGTCACAAATATCAGGGCACACTTTGTTGGAATGCTTATTCTCAAAATTAGCGCATTATTTTTTCAAAAGGAAAATGAAAATGACTCTGAATAACTCTAGCCATATTCTCAGAATTGGACTTAAACTGATAAGCCATTTTGTCTGCTTAATACAGTGTACTGAGGAAAAATTAATGTAGTAAATTTGCCCCACGTAGTTGACGTAGTAGTTGTGTTTTTTCTGTACAAGCAAGCAGTACTTAACCTTCTAACCCTAGGATCAAATCATTGCCATTTTTCTGCAGAACAGGGCCAGCCACAGATGAAAAAAGCAAAACCCTTCACACACAACCCTACACTCAGGCTTAGTCCAAGTCTAAAATATTTCATAATTATATCTACATTTATATATAAATACACACTATACAAAGATATTGTAAAAATCTGACCAAAGTTAACTTGCAGACTCTCATCATTCCCAAGCTGCAAAAGTTAAGTTCATAAAAGTTTAAAACAAGAAGTTAACTTAACAAATCTAATAAATCCTACTTGTTAAAGAAGTTAGTAACATACTTTATCAGCTAAAAATATAGCAGCTGCTCTTAGTGTACTCAAGCCACAGCATTACAACCCCCGCTCCCCCAACCTCAGCCTTACCAGAGGTAAGAAAATGTTACTATAAAATGAGCAGTGTAACAAACAGGGTATTTGATAGCTTTTTTTAATTGTTTTTATTTGTTTGTTTTTCACTGCTTGTTACCTGATACAAAAGAGAAACTTAAGTCCTACTTAAATATGACTACATACCCTCAATCTCCATTCACTTCCTCCATATTTAAACAAATACATCAGCATGAAACATACTATCAACTCCTAGCCCACACATAATAGACTATTTTCCCATTTAGAACATACAATATATTAAAGCAACATCCTGAAGCCAGGCATATAAGTAGCACAAGTGAAAACAAACAAGTTATTCTTTGTTAAATTAAAAAGTAATAAAAAAGCAATACAGGCCAATCTCCAACTCTTTAATTTAATTTCTGCTTTACATAAGTTGTTTGTTTACCTGCTAATGGCTTGTTCCTCATCTGTTATTCCAGTCTCCCTGAATGCCCTGTTTGATTCCTCCAAACTCAAGGCAATTGCCCTCTGAAGATCATCTTTATCATCTCCAGTGAGATCAATCACATCTGAAAAGCAAAACTATCTTTCTCAAAATTAAATGTGAAACAGAATGAAAGGCAAGTCTTACTGTAGAGGAGATAGAACCCCCAAGGACTGCTGAGCTATATTTGAGTCCGCCCCTCCAGTGGTTCGCTCTCTTTCAACAAGTAACCGTGCTAACCACCTCAAAAGCAAAGAAAACCTCAGCAGTTTGCTCTTCCTAGGATATGACAGTCAACAGTTGTTCTTCCTCCTAATGACTTCAAATCTATCCCGCTGCTTTGTGAAACTTAATACCTGTTGTTTCTGAAAGCCCTTTCGAAGAAATGCACTTAAGTGTATTACTTCAGCTACCATCATCAGTTTCCTCCAGGGTACCCATGGTGAAAACAACTTTCTCTTTAAAAACAGTACCTGAATTTTTCCTTCTCCAAGAGGAATGTGTGCCTGCCTTCCCCAAAATACAGGAAGAAGCCCCAAAATTCCACAAATGATTCCATACATGGGAACTTTACACAGTTTCATTACACGCGAGAGAGTTCCTTTCTTAACTTAATTCTTGTCCGTTCTGTCCGTGTATCCATTTTCTGAATGTATTTAAATCTAATTTATTTCTGCCAGGAGTATCTTTCTCAATGGGGAAAATTAAGAGAGTAAACAGTGAAATCAAAGTAAGTATCTATACTCAGACAAATGCTGAATGCTGGATGGGTTACTAAACAGGTAATAAACTGAAAACAGCCCTATTCTTACCTCCTTTCCAGCTCAGATTATCTAAAGAATCAGATCCTTACACCTTCCACACAATCCCATTTCCTGGATGTGATAAAAGCTTGTTTTCCCCTCCAGAGTAAAAAGGAGTGTCACTGTCCAGATTACAGAGCCAAACCAGGCATTCCCCAACTGGACACAGACACACTTTTCAGCACAGTCAGGGACAAGAGGATTTCCTGTCAGCTGTAGGAGGCCTTCAGAAAAAAGCAAGATCATTGGTAATCATGATTTCAAGGGCCAAAAACTGCATTTTGCAAGTCAGACAAACAGAAAGAGAGGGGAAAAGCACAAAACTGACTTTCAGGTGCAGTGGCAGAGAGACGTACATGGAGAGTCAGCACCCTGCTAGTTTCCTTCTCTACTCAAAGGCCAAAGTTTACCTAAAAGCTACAAAGGAGATTGCTCTCTAGCCTTGGGTTTGAATGTTATAAGTTGAAAGAGTACAGGAGGAAGAGAAACACATTCAAAGTCAATGAAGAGAGATGAATCAATTCCCAAAGAGCTTCTCTGCTTAAATTCCGATTTTTTTTCTGGATGGATCAGCCTGCTGAGGAGACAGCTTGCACTGTTTCCCCAGGTTTAATTTTCCCTGACATTTCTCACACTGAGCTCATGATACAAAAATTATAATTGCGTGTTAATAGAAAACATGATGGCTTGCCCTAACAGAAAGCTGAAACTGAAGAGAAATTGTAAAAGGAACTTTTCTGTTAACACCAGCATCTTTAAAAATTAGTTTCCAACTTAGGCCTTTCTTCCCCCAAACAATGATGACTGAATATCAATTTCACTTAGGGAGCTTTCAAAGGAAGCCCTCTTACCTGCAAATTAAACCATGAAATCTGTCATAATCTGAAAGTATGAAAAAACACTGAGACCACACTTTATAACTTCATTCTTACGGTTTATACGGTCAGCTCAGACATTCCAGCATGCTAAAAGGATACTTTAGTTCAGATGTCTGAATTTCTCCTTCCTAAGTACTACAGGAATCATCAGCAGGGGTCAGACCCACAGCAGTTTTGATACATGAGCTGCCATGGTGAAAACAACATAATCCAGACAAAAATAGTACCTCAACCTAGGTCATATACAAGCATGCCTTTGTTCTACCTGTGAGCAGGAGCAAGGGTAGAAAGGTCAAGAGAAATGACAGTGCCCCGTGATTACACATGCTACCATTACAGTCTAAAATGCATTGCTTATGTTCTAGTTTCTATGCATTCACAGGTAGTTCGACATGAACACCTCATCTCTACTGGAGATTTCATGTTTTTCTGAGAGTTATGATAGTGGTCACAACTGAACATGAACTAAGCTATAAGCCACACATGCTGGTGGTGAAGCAGGGGATTACTCTAATCATTTGCTTATAGATAAGAAGAACCCATTAGCTAGTCTCTTCTAAAGTAAGCGATCAAACTTTTATACAACAATAAAGAAGAAAAATGGACAGTATTTTCCCAAATAACTCATAACACAGCTGCATGTTTTGCAGTGAGCAATAGCTCCCACTGTTATAAAAAGCAACACAAGAAAATGCAGCAGGGTCAAATCCAACTCAAGCTTCCATTAATTCCTTCAATTTCTTTGCAACTCCCCAGCTCCTCATTCTTTATTAATTTATACCACAATCTTATGAATGCAAAAACGTTTTTAACACATATTACAGTGGTTATACCTTTTAAATATTAAGGTCCCAAATCCCTGTCTTCTACTTTCTTTCAGTAAGTCAATCAACAGAACAGTTTTCTTTAGTGTGCAGGGATTGGAGGAGGATTCTCTGTACAAATGTTAGTCTTGTGTATACAATGTTCATGATTTGCATTAAAAAAAAAAAGACAACATGGTGAAGATCTGCTGCCAGATACTACTACTACTACTACATGTGATCAATGCAATCATATGTCACACAGAATTTTGCTGCTGTTAACTTACGTCAGAAAAATAAACTTCTCAATATCGGTTGATCCATGGTAACCTACTGCATGTAAGCTCTTAGCGTGCAGCAAATGTAAAATAATATCTTTTGGAGATTTAGGCTAATGTATTTTAGCTTGTTTGCTCTTCTTGGAGCACATCCAAGATCTTTTTCAACATCTCAGCTGACACAGTAACTCATTAAGCTATAACAGCTCAGGTATGACTTGAATCCTAAGTGTAAATAAGAGATCTCAACAGAAGCCATAATAGAAGGGGAGCAATCTGAGACTAAACTCCTCTTTTAAGAAAAATAATTTTAAAAAAATCAATTTACATAAGAGCACAGTTTGCATCCTTGTCAGCAAGTTACAGATTATACACAAGTGCTTTTAATACTTGAAATTCATTCAGACTTGTTGTTGCTGTTGCTTTGTTTTAGTAACATTATGTTTCATACATTCTTACAGAGAGATTTTTTTAGTGAAAAGACGTCCAATTTTCAGCAGTTAACCTATATAATCATTTGGTCTGAAGGATGGAATTTATAAAGGTATGAAGAAAAATGACTTCTCCAAATTCAGTCACCTGGCTTTTAAGTTGATTTTGTTTAACTCTCTCCATTAGACCAAAGAACACCTCAGTTCTCAGCAGCTTATACTCATAAAGGTACTTCTTATTGTAAATCACTACCTTTGAAAATGTAAACATGTTCTTAATTAAGCCATGACTACAAAGCAAACAAAATTTGCTTCTGAAAAAAAATCTTTATGAAAGGAAAAACTGCTCGTTAAAACAGTTCAGCTTAGCATATTTATGGTGTTTATTCAAACAAAATTAGCATGTAGAATTCATAAGCTGTTCTACTAAGTGAGGTATTTTTGTTCCACAAAACTGTTACATAAAAACATATACTTCTGGTCCATAAAGCCAGCTTGTAATTATAAAAAGTGATTTTTAGCTGTATGTTGAGATTTGTGACAAAAATACTAGTATATGTAGTAAATGCACACACATATACAACCATATATACCATATATCTATCTTTCTGATAAAACCTTATCATTCTACTTAGTTAGGAAGTTTCAATCATAATTTAAATAAATGCTTCTTACTTGGTAATTGCCTAGGTCATTAAAATAATTACTGTCTTATCGGCTTATTGCTTGTACCAGGAGGAGGTTGAGAGTAAAATCTTCGAATTTAAGTAGGCTGGGAAACTCAGCATAAGGGACTAGTTCAGAGTAGCAATTAAACATGAGGACAAGCGATAAACAACCACAGTGATGCAACTGCAAGCATAGGGAAAGGAAAATGGAAAGACGGGCCTGATGGGTTCAACAGGCAGGTGCCAAGTACAAAAATTCTGCAGGACGACAATTTCAACTCACTAACATTGTAAGAAGAAAAAGTAAGAAATTGAGATTACTTTATTTTCATTTACAGAGCTAAGCAAGATACACTCTATGGTCTATTACGCAGTGTTAAACACCATGATGGACTTGGGTTCCTAAGAGAAGATTAAAGGAACGTAATTGTACATGTCAATTTCTGTTAAAACTGGATGGGAAAAGAACACACAGCACCCTGGCACACACTTAGCCAACCCAAACAGCTCTGACAAAAACTGCCCATCTACAAAATAGCTAGCAAATATGAACCACCGCTATCTCAAATCAATTTCTTCATCTCAGCCACTCCTTCCATCCTTACTATCTCCAGATGATAGCACAGTGATAGATGATTCTCACACAAGTCAAAATGGGAACCATGACAGAGAGACATAGTCATAGAGCAAAGGAACAAGTGAATCAGTAAGATGAAAAGAGAGCCTCAAGGTACAAGACTCCTGACATTATAAAGCAGGGTACCCTGCCACACCAAGCTGGAGACATTACCGGGAACCTGAATGGGAGATGACACAAATAATCCCTGAAATAGATGGAAGTGTCATGAAGACACAGTGATATCCAAGTTGCCTACAGTGACAGAATAAAGTAGTGTAAAATACTGCCTTCAGAAACAGCAAAATGCATAGCTACAGAATGGGGACTGAATAGGACTCATGCCAACGACTTAGAAGCTACAGCTGATTCACTTTCACCTTGCAATTCACATCATCACAGTATGGAAAATACAAAGTGTTGCACTGAGACATAAAAAAAATACTATACAGACATTTAGAGAAATTACTCCATTTTTAATAAGAACTCAATCTTGGTTCTTGCTTTGAATACTGCAGTTTAAGAACGATGAGAGAGGATCTAGAAGAGAGGCAAAAAAAATAGCACTAGGCCTAGAATGTGGGCAATGGTTTGGAAAATGTGGGCTCTTAAGTCTTAAATTAAGAAAACTCAGAGAGGACACCAAGATACATCATCTTCAGCCATGCAACATTTCAGATAAGACAAAAGGGATGAACTATACTCTGATCTCCACAGGGGATATCACAACGAGGAAAAGAGCTAAACCTGAAGAAAAAGAGGAATTTAAGTAAGACATTAGGAGTCAAAAAGGTCTGTGAAACACCAAAAGGTGTTGCTCTGAACTTTTCAGTCTCTCAAACACAAGAAACAGGTTATATAAACATCAGCTGATTGAATGATTTTTTGAAACCACTGTAAAGGAACATGAAGATATAAAAAACAGGTCCCTAGAAGCAATGAATTCTACAACTCCCTAGAACTGGTGTGTGTGACATTTTACAATTGCACTATGCCCTTATGAAAAGGCTTCAAACTTTTTGTCTCGGCTACAGAATGGGCAATTCATTTTTTTCAAAACAGAATTCCTGAGTTTTCAAAAGAAGAGTGGAAGAGAATTTGTCTTGACAGTTGCTCCATTTAAAGACAATACTTATGTCTTCTTTTTATTCTGCTGCTTCCTTTAACCCTGGGTTCTGCAAGTTTCTCAAACAATGAGAAGGAAAATTGATATATGCTTGGCAATGCAATAGTTCTGATGCACAGCCACAAATGAAAATTCACTGAATTAATGCAAATAAAAATTTCCAGAGATATCAATGAAGGGAAAAAATTGGAGAGTACTACTTTACTACTTCTTTTATTTTAAATACATTGCCTCGGATTTACATAATTAAGCAGAACATTAAAGTGATCACAGATTAAAAGTCGTTCACATGTATGTTGCAATGCTAATATTTAAGCACTTTCTGCTCTCTAACAGATTGCAGAGTAATACCACCTTTGCAAGGGGATCAAATGAAGCATGAATCATTTGACATGAAATAGTCGCACTTGCAGGTGCTTGCACATACTGTTTTGAACAGGCAAAAAGGCAAGGATTGTGAATAACAATGACTGTGCAAGTCACTCTTTGATTTTAAAGAGAAATATTTATGCAAACTCTTTTCCACACTTTTCACAACTGCTGAAATGCTACAGAAGCTAATAACAAAAAACGGTTTTCTTTATAGCTCCTACCATATTGAATACAACTTAAGTGCTCAGTTGAGTGACCACCATGTTTTTGGAAGAGCCAGTGCAGCACAATCCAGGCTGATTGTTAAGATATGATCTCCTGTTATTTTACACTCCTATTTTACCCCTTAACTAAGTAACCATTACAAAGAAACATCAGTCAAGCCCACTGAATACTTTAGATATGCTTTTTATGCAATGCATATATTCAAAAACTTCCATAAGTGTCTGGAGGGTATTTTTGTGAAAAAATACAGCTCTGATATTTATCTGTTACTGTCTCACCCTCAGTTTGAATGATCTAACTTGGTGGGACTGCAAACCTAGGTGACTCATAACTTCCTAAGTACCAAATACATACACATAGTTAAGCAGTAAGGAATGATAAGAGTGAGTTATAATTATCTTCATGCAATTATACTTATGTGCGATAGTAAAAGGGAGTCAAATTTAAAAGGCAAGATACTGTTGTCAGCAAGTCCACGTAGTTACTGAGATGTGGTAATACCATTCTTTTTAGAAGGGAGCATTCACAGCTGAAGCCATCATTAGTAACTATTTTCCCATCCATATCCTGCCTTCTACTCTCTTCTCTCAAATAATCCACCATCTTTCACCACACTCCCTAACTTGGCACTACCTACCAACGTAGGGCCCTGAAACTTGTCCATCTTAAGCATGTTGCATTTTAGAAATTCGCAATCAAAATAATTGCAGGCAAGCAAAACATAATGAGAGAACTGCAATTTTCTACACGAAGCTTTTACTAGAACTCTGCTCTACAGACGAAGAGGGGCTATGTGATCAGATTGGTTTAGAACTTGGTTCTGTTTTAGATGTTAGGTTCTTGCCTCAAGGCCCCTTCAACATGAAGAAGAGTTGCCCAAGATGCCTTGTCTACTGGTCTGCAATGCTATTTAATAGTAAAGAATTCAGATCTGCTTTCAGCCCTCTAGAAAACAGAATATCCTGAAATCCAGTTTGGAACCTGCAGCTAAAGACTTATTGTTTTCAATTTGACTGTTAATCGTGGTTAATGTTGATTCTGCAAGCTTGACTCTTCATTATCTTATATACCTTGTCACTTCATACCTTTAATAAGGTTGAATAACACATCAGGTGATGCCAAGGCTAAATATTCCGATTAGCGGGATTAATAATAAATCTAATCAAATGCAGACCGCAAGAGATTCCAGTTTACTATTCTACTGCCATGGCAGATCTTCGTTATTGGAGACCACAACAGTAGTAAGTCCACAGAAAATAGTCTCCACTTACTCAACTGATTTTCTGACACTACAGGTAAAGTAGATGTGGGATTTAATGCGTGTTTTCTTTTTAAGTGAGGGGATAATACAACTTCCTAAGTGCATTTTATACAGGAGTGCTAGTAATATCAACAATTGAAACACAGTTTTCACATCTGAGATGTTGAGAATAAACTCAACCCCAAATTAAAAAAATAACATTTTTAAAAAGGTGTTTTTTCCAAGGTGTCATGGACAAAAATATAACTGTACAGTGAACAATGAGTTCCAAAAAACTTTAAAAAAAAAAAACAGTGCCACCATAGCCAACCAAATAATAATGAAATAAAGAAGTCCTGCTGTGTCTGAAGCTAAATATTCTACTAACTTCATAAAAGCTACATAGATGTACTACCCACATAGTCAAAGGCTTAATATATATTTTAACTAAAAATATTGCATGGCAAGGTTTAGAATTTTGGAAAGGAAATTCAGCATCAAGAAACTTAACTTTTACAATCCTGCTGCAAAACTTCAAGTTTGCTTTTGTTATTTCCTATACTTACTTGTGGAATAAACTTAATATGCAGGATCACAACAACACAAAGCTTTTCCTATCAGTAGTTTTCTCATCACCACTGTATAAAAAGAACAGTTACTTTAACGTTTCTTCTAATTTTTCTCAAAAAAAAATTAGCTATGCGCCTACCCCAGCAAAGTAATTGAATCTACAAAGCTCAGAAAAATATAGTTTTGTGAGACCTCACGTATCAATGACATTAAATTGTTTAAAAAGAAACATTTTTAATATTAACTTAACATACTGAATACCTACTCAAAATACAAAATGCAAATCTAAACTCACACCAGTCTCTCTGACAAAGTCACCCCTGTCAGGGTAAAGCTACTCTTAAGCTTATTAAGAAACACATTTGGAGACTCTTTTAAACAAAAAATTTTTTTAAACTGTCAGACTACCTGTTTTTTGCCTTTAATTACATACTGTATATCCTGCAAATAAACCCTATAGTAAGGGAAAAAAAAAAGATTGAAAACCCAGATATTCACCCTCTGACCAGTATATCAGTAAAAAAAAAAAAAAAAAAAAAGAAAAAAATAACCAAGATGTTGAAATAAGGAATGAAAGAATAAGTAATAGTCTCAGAGTAGTTAAATAAGACTTATCAGTCAACTCACAGGCAAGTTTTTAGTTTTCTTGCCTTTAAACTAAACTTATGCAAAGAAAAAATACTTACTCGTGTCTGCCTGGCTGCCCACACTGATGTATCTGTCATTTCCAGGAAGTGCTGTCTGATAGTAAGTTGCCTCCTCTTGCTGGGGTACCTTGGCATTCTTTGCAGTGAGAAAAGCCACAGCCAACTCCAAATTACCATTGCTGTCCTTTAACCGTATATTAAAAAAAAAAAAAGTGAGAAGTTCTCCACTTTTTTGTTTTTTAAAGATCAATGACATCATATTTTTAGGTGAAATATTTGTTAAAAAACAAAGTTTCCAAGCACGCATGTTCTACATATTTCACTATTTCTAACCAAAATACATATAGAGCATTCTATAAAAATAAGGATATTGTAGCATAGGTCAACCCACCAGCTTGCATAACAACCACACTCACAGACTGCAATAGCAGTTAACCATATTTTTCAAAAAACATATTATTTCACTTTTAAGTCTGAAAATACTAGCTTTTGAAAGGCAGTTGAGTACATCACTTAAGCTGAATCAGAAGCAACAACCATATCCGTGTTTTAAATAGACTAAATGTTCATTAACCATTTATAAATGGCTAAAAAGCTCTCCTTAGAAGAGACAGCAAACGCTTCTTTGTATCTATTTGAGGACAGAGAACACAGAGAAATCTGCCATTCTTGCATCATCTTATGTTGTGCAGGAACTGGTGATGGCTGCAGAAGCAGGGAAACAATGCCAAATTAGCAAAAGGTGACAAGTTCAGATTGAGTTCTTCGTTCTGCACACCAAGCAGGATCTGTCTGTGCTTGAAAAATTTATCTACACCTTGATAAGAAAACAAGAGTTTTAACTCATCAGGTGTCAAGCAGCTGTACTAGCATAAAAGTACTCAAAATACCTCAGCCAAAGGTTCCCTTCCAGGCAAGTCATACCATTCCTGTCTTTTCATATTTAATCACTAGATAATTATTATTTTTTTTAATCTCAGTCCCAAAACAGATCAGGCTTGATTCTGAAGTGAATAAACCATCATTACTTTTTTGTTCCCCTAAAATACATCTAAAAATAATTCAAGCTGAGGATGGAAGGAAGTGAAGACAAAAGTAAGAAGGCATGGCATTTTTTGGCTTTCAACATCAGCTAATGACAAGAGGTACACATTCAGCTACATGTAGGAAACTTCCGAACAATCATCTTACCTTCAGTGCCTGTTGTAGTACCTGGATGTCATTGATACCAGTGATCTCTCTCAGCTGATTTAAAAATGTCTGCTGATGCTAAAAACATAAACAGATAAAAAATAAGGTAAGAGTCAAATAATGGCAAAACTATTGTTACTGATGGGCATGCTTTTCATCAAAAACATCTCTGTATAAGCACTATGTACCACAAAGGGCGAGAGCCTTTATTTAGTTTTACTTTGTGCAACTTGGGCAATTAATTCCCACATTAAATGGTCTTTTTTTTTTTGTTTTCACAAAAAAAAAAAAAAGATGAGTGAGTTTATACAACATGGGTGAAAGGAGCCTGCACAAAGCTCCAGTTAGCCCTCCTAAACAAATAAAATTTTACCTTGGTCTTCAAGGGCAGTATGGGAAATAGTTTATTGTACTCCCATCAAAACTAATTTCCTCAATTCCTGATTACTCTCAACTTGGTATTTCCTTAACATACACAATTTCCAGCCATTCACACCTCAAAGCTCAGAAAGTCATCTCTGCTGAACATCTAAATGTTTTACAAATGCCATAAAAAGTATTTATTTTTAAGAAAAAGGCTAAAGCAAAGCATTAGGAATCAGTCTTAAGCACCTTCCCAGACTAGCTGAATCCAGCTCTCACAAACTGAAAATCAGTCAGCATCCATAGTAGAACTTCATACAATTTCTGTAGTTAGAGCAGAAGGAAAAGAGGTCGTAACTTAGACACTCACTTCAAATGAATTTTGATATAAATAAAAATTTGTTCCTGGCCCTGTTTACAGCCAACAGCTGACACTCTCCACTCATGTTCAGATATCACATCACGGAAGCAAAAATAGGCACTAGACTGGATAGTCCTTGCACTTCTCTTAAATATTAAAACCATCTTAACAATTAAAACCCTGAAAACACAGAAGATTGACCATTGTTCCAAACTAAATTGGAACAATTCCTTTGGAAGACGAGAAAAAGAGAAGAGTTTGGTGGTATTTGCAAGTGGTTTTTCTTTTTTGTTGTTTGGCCACCACATGCTGAATTCAAAACAATCGTTTCATCTATAAAAAAGAAGATTTTGTAAAATACAGAGTTTGGTTTGCTTGACAGAAGGCATATTTCCTCTTAGTGACAAATAAATGGTTTCATGTTACTCTCCAGATTCAATTTAAAAAAATAACTATAATAGTCTTGCGACCACTTCTAAGACACTTTTCTTTACTCTGAGTTATTTTGAATCAAATATTCAAATAGCCTTATTCTCTCCTTATCACAGCTTTGTATAGAGGAGGAAATTAAGTGCTGCATGAATGCTGAACTCCCCAGTGTGAAATTAACCTGGCAGGCACCACTTCATGCCCTAATAAGTTGAAATAGAAGGCGTATAGTTCAGGATGTTTATGAATTACATACACAATCCTCCCTTCATTTATGATCCTAAGGGATGCTGCTAACAATCCAATTTGCTTTTCTTCTTTTCTTTTTAAAAGCCCTGTTATTGGCACAAGGGAAGCAAAGTGATGAAGCAAACAAACTCCCACTCTCTCCCTGTCCCCCGCCCCCTCATTTGTTTACTCCATGCATTTCACAGTACTGTACAAAGGCAAGACCTGTTTCCCTTATAAAGTCTGGTAAAAGGCAAAAAAAAAAAGAAAGAAAAAAACAGGAGAAAATTAAAAATACATATATTTGGAATTAAAGAATTAAAACTGGCAGGAGCAATTCAAGGACATCGAACAGCAGCAGAACTGCTTTTGCATTAGTTACCGACAAGTCAGTTAATAGCTGTAATATAAAATACAACACAAAGTTACAACGAATTCCTGTATCTTCCACAGCATATACAATACTGGGAAAAGCTGAGAAAGAAGTCTGAAGGATAATTCAATTGTTCACAGAGACTGGGAAAAGGCAGAAGAGACAGTTTACCAACAATCTCTTAGCAGCTCAAAATATTAGCTGTTAATTTATGAGCACAGCTGTGCCATTTAAACCTCGACATCTGCAGTTTAGATCCAGATTCCAGGATTCTGGTGCGAAATTGCAGTTCGAGACCCCCTGCCCAAGGACATCAGCAATTCTAAAACCAGAACCAGGCCCAGAGATGCTCCTTCGTCATCAAGATATTACTTAGATATCTAAATATATACAGATATATATAAAAGCCAAAAGATTAGGCACTCTGCTCCAGAATTTCTGGCTGGTAGTTAAGTGAACTCCAAATGATGGAAATCAAGAGGAAAATTAACAGTTATCCTGGATGCCTTACAGGGAACTAAACTGCCCTGGGCCACCCATGGAACGGTATTGATACAGGTCAGTCTGCTCTTTTTCATTACAAATGACAGTGCAGACAATTAATATCTAGGAATAACAATCACACCCTTTCCTCATTCATCAGAGGACAAGTTTACATTTTCTTTTTGCTTCTCTATTCACATAAGAAATATAATTGTACTGTATTCAAAGATTCAACATTACACTCTAATTTAGTGCATCTGTAGTAATATCTGCATCAAAGTCAACAGAGACAGACACAGTTACTGGTGCTGAGATCCACTTCAATCCTTTCAGCTCCTAGTTGATTACATCCACTCCTGTTCGCCATCCTCGTCCCTGGAGTTCCAAATTTACATGACAGGTTCCACAGCTGATCTATAGCTCAGATCCTGCAGTTTACAGTTAGTAAGAACTCTACAAATACCCACAGTGTACATGTACCATTGCACATATTACATTGTACATGCATAAATGTATAATACATATATACACCAGGACTTGCTCTATGACACCAGATTCCACTGGTTAACACCATGCTACAAGGTAATCCAAATCCTGGGTGGGGTGAAGGAGATGATGGCCAACAAAGGCCCATTGATGCCCCAATCCACAGCTGCTCACAGCCCTACAGCCCTCTGCCCCATCACACGTCATGCAGCAGTCAGCTCCCCAGGGTTCTCATGCATGAGTTTTTCCCAGCCTTCCCCCTTCCTCTGCCTCTCTGAGGTACATGGTATGTATCTCAGGGCTCTCAGCTCTTGGAAGATTTAAACTAACAGGAAATTCTTCCATTTTCGTGGACAAATGCCAAATTTGTACATTAGGAATGCATGCCCTTATTTCCAATTCTTTCCTTTTTCAGCCATCCCTCTCTTCTTCTCAGGAAACGCTCAATTAAGATTATCTGGTTTATAACCCCACACAATAGCACATTCAGTAGCTGAGCCAGTGCTAGTGAAGCAGAAAAGGATCTACACTATTATCTCCTTAGGAAGATATTACGCTGAAATTAGTTCCACAACAGTACTGTAAATTCTAACAATGTTTATTTGGATAAGGTAAATCTCAAAAAACGGCTAATTCTGAATTACACTGCAAATGAATTTTAAAAATAGCCATTTTTTGAGCCGTTTATTTTCTCATCTCTGCAACTTCTAAAGAAGGACATACAAGCTTTGGCTTTATTCATGACAACATTGAAATATTTGTATTTGCAACACACGCACTTTAAAACTTAGACAATAAAGCATGCCATGCCAGTTTCCAACTGAGAAGTGACATGTTTTGAAATAAATGAGATTGTCTAACCACTACTAACAGAAAATGGGGCCTAACGCCTCACTGCACAGGTCATCTGAAGAACGGTACATCACAAAAATGAACTACATGCACTCTTTCCTTCCCAAGGGATGCACACTTATACCAGGGACAGACACAGAAAAAAATAAAATGAAATAAAAATCACAGACAAATGCCGAGAACAGCATCTTGACTCATTTCCTCTACACAAAACCTGCTCACTTTTCTTTCTGAAGCAACACTGACCTAAAAGAGCTATTTGATGGAATAAAGCCTGAGAGACACTGCACGTTAACCATCATCTAAATAAGCTATTGGCCAAGTTTCACATAGGCAAATAAAAAGTAGTCCAATCCATGAAGATATCCCATATCAACACTGGGATAACACGCAGTCATCTGTGGAAGGCACTGTTGCATGTCCCCAGCTCCTACCATCTCCCTCTCTGCGTATGCAGAACAAACGTACATAAACATACAAATTCTGAAGTGTGTATGTATACACACACACACACTTAAGAACACAATATTTGGCTAACTCAAAGACCAAGTTAAATCTCTGCACTGGCATTGACCTGCTCATCCTTACAGCACCTTCCTAAAGCACAGCGTAATAGGGTTCCCCTACCTGGTATCTACTAACTGGGTTTCTTTTTGTTCAGTCATGAAGTGAAACCTCTGACATGACATGTATCTGTCAAGAAAATAGGTAAAAATATCATTTTATTTTTATACACATAAAAAATGCACCCCAGCTTTGGCTTGGAAGAAAAAAAAATCACCTGCAGAGAAAAAAGGATGTGCACAGAGGCTGGAAGCTTTCAGCCTGTGACTGCTCTGCCAAGGCTGCCAATTACAGCAGCAGTTGATGCAAAGCGGGCAGTGAGCTGCCCGGGTCTGGTCTGAAAGCAAATGTACTTCAAGGAAGCAGAAGGACACAGCAGTAACTTTCAACCAACCACAGCCTGGATCAAATGGAAGTTTAATCAGGGAAAAATGCTTGAGTGCATTACTTCTGTACATACAGTCCTCCCTGAAAAGTTAAAGGCAGGATCTCATTTAGTCATAGTGTTATATAGCCTAGATTCATCACAAAACTACACTCAAGAATACTCACTACATTTCTATAATTTCCATGAGCAACCACAAAACTGCACTACTTCAATTCAAAATGCTGAGTGACTTTGCAATCAATTCCAGGATTTGACTTGAAGGACTTTACACAACAGGGAGCACGCTCTCATGTAAATATTCACTATTCTGAGCCTCATTCACTATATCTGAGCTTCAGTGTCCCTGTTCATTGCAGGGGTGTTGGACCAGATGGCCTTCAGAGGTCCCTTCCAACTCTAAGGATTCTATGATTCTGAGATTCCATTTATTCTCTTCTAAATATAACATTCACTCTTTTTTATTTGAACCTTTTAAATAAGATTTTAAAGGGACACTTTAGGAGTTTGGTTTGTACATATTTACTGACCTTAAATGTAAGGCAAACTCAGCCCAGACAGTTACACACATTTACAAAACAGTAAAGTTAAACAAGAGCCAAATTATCACCTAGATGGCAACCATCCTTGAAACAAGCAGAAAACCCTGTCAGCTCACAGCCAGTGACTTCTCAGGCCATTCCATCCCAAGTGGTTTCACATCCTCCCTTCCATATTCACATGAACAGAACAGGAAAGGAAAGAAATCCCAAAATTTCTTTTATTATACAGTTGCTGGGAGAGAAGAGTAAAAGAAGGGGAAAGTATCTCCTTCTTATATCGTCTTCTCAGAAAAATGTTCAGGTGGCTAAGAATTGCAGTAATAATGCAGAAGAAGCACTACTGAGTACATACATAATGTAACATGGCACACAGAAAGCAAAAGAAACACACTGCCTTAAACATGTTCAGAGGATTTTCTATCACTTCCTATCACACTACAGAAGCACTGGAACTCAGCTCTATATTCCGACCCTCCCTACAGTTTTATTACTTGGATTCTTTCCAACCCAACCCGTTCTGTGATTCTACAATTATGATTTCTCGCATTTGACCCAGCGCAACAGAAAGAATTTCCCAACAAAACAGTGTCAAGCTAGGGCTTCACTGCTTGTCCTTCTGCTGTTATACTAATATCAACTATAACAATTAATCAGTGCAACACCAATAAGATCTGCGGACTCATTTAACTAATTCTCAGTTCAATTTCAAGTTCTAGTCAATCAAATGACCATGCAAAAGTTTGCTTCTTCACAAGATCACTTTCGATTCTTACAAACTCCGATAACTGTGACAATAACTAGCAAAAATCTCTCTATTCCCCTCCAAATCTGTTAGCTTATTACAGCTATTGGTGGTGGGTCTTTCAAAGCACAAACACACATTACCAGCAAACTGTGTAAAATTCAGAGGGAAATGCAGACAACAGTGCCAGTGCCCATCCTGACAGAATGCTCTGAGTCTCAGTTCATATCCTCATCGCACATCCACATGCTTGGACCCAAGCATCAAGGGAGCTGCCAACAGTATACACAAGCTGCAGCAAATAAAAACCAATGGGCTCAATGACTGGTGACATTATATACATGGAAAGAAAAAAAAAAGAGGCTAGAAGATGACAGATATACAGACAACTCTTCAGGGTATATATCATTATAAATGCCAATTATTATTATTAGAATGACTACTGGTCATTTGCTGTTGCAAAAGTGTTTTTTCTATCTTTTTTCCCCCTTCCATTCATTTATATATAACATCATGGCTAAATGTTAACTTTTACAGTGTCAGCCCACGCAACATTACTGAGATACAGGCTCTCTCCTCACAAGAGAAACTACTGTCTAGGATATCATAATTTTACTGCATCGATAATTACAAACGTCCTTCTGAACACCTAAAAAAAAATTGTGAAAACTTGTCATCCTGAGGTCTAAGACAACACTGCACGTTTTTAGCTTCCTGCTCTGAGATGCTTTTCTTTGCATTTCAATCACAACTTAACATCTCATGCCAAACATGAGTTATTTTAGTTCACATTTGAGAGACTTTACAGCCCTATCATCACCCATTTATTATCCATCTGTCACCAAAAGGCTAGGATCTACCTCTCAACTCACAGTGGCAGGTCAGGGTTTTGTTTAAACGATTTTTAAGTGATTTTTTTTCCCAGACAACCATCATGATTTCACACCCTGCTCTGCACAGTAAGGAAGAGATCTCACTAAAAGAACACCAGGTAAGTCCTTTCTTCTTACTCCGCCATTACATTAATGACAACAACAACTGCTCTAGGAATAAACAGACAAACTCTAGAAGCCTCGAGTTTGCTCAAGCCAGCAGGATCCCAGTCTGCAATACCTACAAATAATAAGGTCTAGAGATACTGTCAGACCGCAGGCTGTTTCTGAAGAGGCAGCTATGCTTTCCAGGCTGTGGCTCCTGCCAGCTCCAGCCCATGCACATGTGGCCAGGTGCCATCCTCTCCTTCCTCTCAGCCAGCGGTGCCCATTGCCTGAACCTCCAGCAGCCTGGCACAGGCTCTTGCTACACTAGCAGAAAACTGTTCTTCATTTTAAATTCATTTCCTGCTGACTTTGTGAGAGTCAGAGCCAGTGCAAGCGAAAGGACAAGACCAAAGCTACAACTATTTAGGCTGGATCAAACTGTTGCTGAACAGTAGTCTTATGAAACTGAATTGTTTCTCTGCCTTTTTTTCAATCCCATTTTTAACTGAGTGAGAGAAGCAGGGGAAAAAAGTCTATCACAATCTTTGCCCTACTTCAGCACTACTGCAGAAACCTTACTCCAACAAAAGATGAATGTAAAATTAATACAGCAGCACAGCACTTGCAGTGATCTAATGCTCCTGATATAGCCATACAGTGCACTGCACACCAGGCAAATACTAAGCTCATTCCAGCACACACTGCAGCTGCATGCCGTCCAGTATTCCAGTCCAGAATGATCACTTTGACTGCAGCTGTTAATGACCAACATGAAAGAGCACACTGCACATAAGCTCCCTGAGATCAGGAAAGATTTCACAGACTCAACTGTCTTTCTTAATAGAACAGCAGAAGAATCCTAAATAAAAGTTATATTGCACTTTTTAGGACCACTCAATAACAAATAGTCCATGGTATCTAATAGCAGGGAGACATTTAGGGAAAGCAATTTCACTCCACTACCTGATTTGAGAAGGAAGGGGAAAAAGAAGAAAAAAAAGACAGAAAGCCTTCCATTAAAGGATTTTCCATTCAGTACAACTTAAAAAGAGAACAAAAAAGTTGCTAACCTGATTGCCTAAAGAAGAGGACCCTGCATCCCCAGCACTCCCATCCTCCTGGAGTTCCGGCAGAAGGGCAGAAGCAGCAGCTGGCCCTGCCCCACAGGACAGCACACAGAGGAGGTCAGGCAGGTTGAGCACTGCCTCAAGATGCTCCCAGAACATGGCTGCCCAGGCTGCAGCCTTGGCTGGTCTCTTGCCACATTCATGAGTTCTCACCCGGCTTGTGTTATCAGAGTCCATCAGAAAGGAGAGTTGCCATTATTCGCAGCAATCAGTAAAATGATTTCATAGCTTATCCTGCCCCTACAAACCATTTTCAAAGATAGCCTGAAAAAATGCACCTTGTTAGCTTGAGAGAGGTGGGGAGGATAGGGAAATTCAAGACTCCTGATAGCATCAAGTCCCCCACAACCTGTGGCAGCATCTAAGCTGCCACTGGCACAGGCTGCCTAGAGAAGCTAAGATGCCCCATCCCTGGAGGCTCTCAAGGCCAGGTTGGATGGAGCCCTGGGCAGCCTGAGCTGGCGGGGGGCAGCCCTGCCCATGGCAGGGAGCTGGGGCTGCGTGGGCTTTGAGGTGCCTTCCAACCCAAACCATTCTATGATTCTGTGCAAATTAAAACTGTGTTGCCTTCCTACCAACAGCATGATGTCAACACATCCTCCATCAAACAACAGAAATACTGAACTTCAACTGCAGAATTTTCAATGATTTTCCACTCAGAAGCAAAAGAGTCTTAAGCATGTTTGCTGGGAGCAGAAGGCAGCTGCAAAATCCTTCCCTGGTCTACAGGTAACACCGCAGTATTTATACAGTGCATACACACTCTCAGTCAGCACTAGAAAGTAGGTGGCACAGTTACCAGTCTTCTTTACAACACCTCTAGAAAAAGCTCCAAGGCAACATGCCGAGGCAACAGGACCTGGAACTGGTGACGAACAGGGACCTCCGCCCATCTTTAACATCAAGAAGCCCAGAGGTTATCCAGCAGGCCAACAGACTGGTACCTAAAGTAGCAGCCCAGTCAGCTTCAGGTGAGAGGTAATCATGGCTCAACCAGGGCTGCCACAAGGCATGTTCTGTGCCTTTCAGTATGACTCCCATAAAACACATGTAAGACTAGAGTGAGCTTCTAAAGCCTCCCAGTACAATGGGAGATATTTTTCAATTTCCAAACAAATAAAGGAACAGTGAGGTAAACTGAAGGCTTAATTCCAGTATCCCATGTAAAATAAAAATGAAAAAGCTATAAACATAGGTGCCTGAATCAAACAAGCTTGCAGATGACTACCATCAAATAATGAGAAGATTGTCAAGTAAGAAGAGAAAACACTAGTGGCAAAATCTCTAAATGAAAAAAGCACACCCCTCTCATAAAAGACAAATCATGTAAGAGACAAAAGCGGAATATGAAGAAAAGAAGCTGAAAAATACGAAAGCATTGTCCAAATGAGAAAGCATACCAAGAAGGGAAATGCAATTCTGCAAGCAGTCCGAATACTATTAGCATTAACATATTTACAAACGGTTTCTCAGTCATAACACGTGATCTCTAGAATACAGGGAAACACACAGTATTCAGTTGTCTAGCCAGGCTGTTTGCTCCTATATACTTAGGAAAGTGTTTACTTAAAAAAAAAAAAGAAAAGAAAAAAAAAAGCTGCATTCCCAGAAGACATTTTTATTTTGAAGCTGCTTTCACATGAATAAAATGAAACTGAACACGAAGGGAAAAAGGAGTCTGTCCTCACCGTCTCCTCCTCTTCTGCAAAGAATGATGAATGCCACATACCCACCCTTTTCCAGCTGTTCACTTTAAAGCACACAAACAGCACACACCTGAATGTACACGAATACCATGTTCAGCTTCCACATAACACTTTCACCCTGGCTCATCACAGTTAAATACAACTTCTCAAAGTGAACTCCTAAAAGCAGTTTTATTGAAATTCAGACAAAGCCTTAGAATAGAGACAGGTACCTCACTTTTCTTGAGGTTGTACAGCTGTCAGAAGAACATCTATCACAGAAACCACATGCAAACCTCAAGCCTAGCACCTACTATTCATCAAAAGGAATAAATGGCATTAAGCACAGCTGCACAATTCACTGTTCAAAACTTTTAAGCCTCAGACCCTAATGACAAGTAAACATCCTGTTTAAATCAAAGGGAGCCATGTGGATTATGGGGTACAACACAAGAGTAATTATGACAACTTAAGTGGTAGGAAGGAGCCACAGAGACTTATAAGGTCACTATATGGCATGCATTAATTTCCACAAATTCCGCCTAGACGGAGTAAAGATATACAGGTCAACTGAACAGCAATGTAACAAGCCTTTAAACGCCACTGCTCTCCAAAAATCTTCTATTAAATATATCAAATGTATTTTTCTGTTCACATGTGCTTATACGTACATGCTTTTATGACATGACTAAGAAGGTTTTAGTCAAAGATGTTCTAAGTACAACCTACATTTACTTGAAAACTAAACTAAATAAAACTGATTTTCTCAATAAGGAAGTTTAAATGTTGTGCAGTGTACATGTTTTTCTACCAATTAATATTATTCAGAAATCTACAATAAACAAAAGCATCAAGTCAAAGCTGCACGCTTCCAAATAAAAAAAATTGCATATGGCTATTTCTGCTACATTAAGAAAAAATATTTTGCATACCCAAATTGATGTCAGGTGTTGTTGCCACAGCTAACCTACTTGTACTTCAGCCTTCAAATTATTTCACATCACGGACTCATTGGATTCCATTTCTCTAACACCTTTACTTAAGACAGCTCTTAAAACTGTAAAAACTCAGCATTGTAATCTCTCACAACACTCCCATCGTAAGACAACACCTGGTTTCAAGAAAACATGCTGATGGCTTTCAGCATGCTTCTGAATTTCAACTAGTCATGTAGGTCGCTTTGAAAGTAATTCTTCCTATTTATTTTCACGGGAACTACAATATGGGATACAAAGAGCACAGTAACACTATTTGACAGAGCAAATTCTCAGCCACAAAAAAACATTTTTCAATATAGTCACCACCATAAGCCAATTTGTGCAGATGAGCTGACTGAGACGCTCTTCATTTTGTGGTGTGCAACTGCTGTGCATGACTGTCCAGAACATGGCTCAACTTTCACGTTACTGCTGCCACTGCTGAAATGCGCTATCAGCCACCCCACTGCATTCACATCCACTGTTTTGTTTCCACCAACATTCAGCAAGCATTGATGAATGTTAGCAGGTGCCATTTTTTCCTGCACGGAGGAATTCAATGACATCTTTGCTTCATACACACTTCCATGTCAGACACCATTTTTTCAGACTGCCCTTTTGGTGCCATCTGTCACACAGCAACAAAATGTTGGTAGGAAGGTTCAACCTCTACTGCCATACCACCAACATCCACCTCCAACAGTGTGGGCCAACATAATAAAATAGGAGGCATTACTTTCAGAGCAGCACTATTCTTTTCTTAGTCTCAAAACAGTAACAACTATGAAACCTAACTGGAAAAAAAAAAAAGAAGAATGCCTTCTTAAACTGCAAGATTTCAAGCCTACACTGATTAAAATGTTACAACACTTGAAATTAGTGATGTTCCTAAATACACTGAAATCAAATCCACAGTCGCACAGGCAAGAACTCCCTAGGACTGCTACAGACAACTGAAATTACTAGCAGTGACATCTCATGTCAGTCTGTCTTTTACACTACCTTAGGATCAAATTCTACCTTCATAGCACTTCATAGAAACTTTACTATTGACCTAAAATGTGTTAGACTTTGAAGTCTAAAACCACAGACATCACCACGAAAATTACCACACTGTCATCTATCAGAAGATACAGCACAACAGCTCTCACCAGAAAGCAGTGTGAGCACCTCAGTCACTCCCAATGCACACAAACAGATTTACATTCCCTTTATTTATCTCTAAAAACTGGGATAGCTAGAGTAGAAAAGCGAGAGAGACAGGGTTATTCTAAAAAAGCTGCATAAAACTTTTCTGTTATGGCCTGTAAGGACCTTAGTCCATCTATTGCAAGTTTTGATGCTCTAAAGGAACTAAAGTCCACAGTACCATGAAAACATGGAAATCTTAATACTGTAAAAATGCAACATCTTAGGTAGTCGTTGCACTCAACCATGGCGTAAACAAAGGCTGCTTTCTACAACCTTAACTAAGGTGCATTAGCAGAATGCAGCTTTTGACAGCACTTGTTACCTATATTAATGTTACGGTGAAGACATTAAAAACCTGAGGTACCATAGAATCGTAGAATCACCAAGGCTGGAAAAGACCTCCAAGATCATCCAGTCCAACCATCTACCCACCACCAATATTTCCCCACTAAACCATGTCCCTCAGTACAACATCTAAATGCTCCTTGAACATCTCCAGGACAGTGACTTCACCACCTCCCTGGGCAGCCCATTCCAGCACCTGACCACTCTTTCA
>JANHGO010003518.1:0-26952 GCA_024606505.1 Aquila spilogaster | reverse complement strand
TTATCTCGACCCACAAGCTCTTTGTTATATTTTCTCTCCCCTGTCCAGCTGAGGAGGGGGAGTGATAGAACGGCTTTTGTGGGCACCTGGCATCCAGCCAGGGTCAACCCACCACAATAGTGTCTGTGTGTGAGCACCTACTATAATCAGTGGAGATCTAGGGCAGAATTTAATTGTGTAAGCATAGGTATCTGCCATCATTTAAGGTGTTATGAGGTATTTCATCAAGCTTCCAGCTGCAAAAGGTCTCCCATACTCCTAGATATGTAACTTGTATAGTCGAGAGAGCTCAGAAAGTAGATAATTTCATCTCAAAGTGACCTATATTTAGTCATCTGACATGCTCCCCAGGCTACTACAGGCACAAATATTCAACACGGAGCTAAGGCAAATCTGGTAATGGGTAAGAGGAGGCTGAAGTACAACATCCTACAATGGTATGGCTCACCATTGTAGCCATTAACTGTAAAGTCAAATTCCAGGCTTTCACATTAGTAATTTTTCATTGGCATCTGAGTGAATTAGGCACATAATACACTTAGGGTGAGGTTAAACTACCAGTGTGTAGATGTGTAATGTAATGGCTTGTGATTTGAGTCAGTAGACAGGTGAATGAGTCAAAGCACCTGCTGTCTTTGGCAGCCCCATCCCAGCTCTCCATACCATCACTGGCTAAAATGGTGATTATGTTGTCAAAGTCAGGATCTTTGAACAGTGGAAAGGTTCTAAGCTTTCAGACTCTTCTGAAAAACCCATAGGCCTCTGCTTATCAATAAAATGATAAAACAAATGATAAGATGAAGGAGGATAAAGTATTGACTGAAATAATCCTATTAACTATGAAGAAATTATATCTTGTAACATAACTACATTTGATACATTAAAATAAATGTATAAGAAAAGCCTTACTGAATTCTGTGTATTTTTGGACAACTATCTATGAAGATTTCATGATTTTTTTTCTAGCTGCTGTTTTATTGCCTAATATAAATAAAGAAAATTAGCTTTCAAATTCCATTATTCTTGTGTTGGCACAGAACAAAAAGTAGGTGGTAGGATGTGGGTGTGTAAATGCTTTGGGGAATGAGGCAAAATGATAGAAAATGAAATTAGTTTGGTAGCAATACTTATATTATACAATAAAATCATTCTCAGGTTAAGAGAGAGCTAGCTGTTCCATGTCTGACATCTGAACCTTATACATCAGTGTCACAAAAAAAAATTTTAAAAAAATCATTGAAGAAGAAATAGTGACCAGGACAACTCTTATAGAACTTACTTATTGTTTTTCCTGACTCATCTAGAAATATAGTGGTGTCATGACAGCAACCAAGATCATACTTATTATGGGCACTATAGTCTATGGAACTATGCAGGAGTCTTTCCATCTAATTGCTAATATCCTGAGAAGTACAAGGAGACCTCTGTAAGTATGTATTCTCCTCAGTATCTCCAAGCCCCAGAGTGGTCAGAGGAAGCAGAAATGGATTTGGCACAAAAGCAGGGATATGTTGTTCCTTCGTCTTATCTTAGCCTTAATATGAAAATGCTTCTCATCTGCAGGATTTAAGCCAAGCTTTGAAAAAACGTCACCTCTGAGCCCAGCTGAGCAGCAGTTCTATATCCATAGTTCGTTATGAGCCACAGACCTATTTCTCTTTCCTGTGTGCAGTGTTGCCTGTTCTGTGCTTGGTATGCTTGTGTGATACTTTTATCACACTTAAGAAATACCACTGGTTGGGCAGCTGGAATCAGACTTCTGGTTTTATCTTATTCATGATGTTTCTGTTGAACCAAAAATATAAAAGAGAGTGTCACAAAATACATAAACTAATGCAGAAACCAAGTAATTCTGAATCCCTAGAATTGACTGCAGAAAAAAGTCTAAATAACATTTCCTCGAAATTAAGTCTATCATTCTATGGAAATCCCCCAAAATAAATTATTAAAGTCCCCTCTCTTGGGATATTTAAAACCAGGTTAGGTGAAACCTCAAAATCCTGTAAAACCAATCCAACATTTGCAGAAGAATGAAACTGGTAATTTGGCAAGTCTATACAAGACTCCTCCTCTATACAAGTAAACGCTGATCCTAGATCAGACCCTTCAATGTTGAGTGCATCTTTTATTACTTGTTATTTTACTCTGCTGACTTATATACTACTTTTGTTTTACTTATGGCTAGATGTATCCTGATTTTTTTAAAGCAGACTGTGTTGATCATCATTCACTCTTTTCCTCCAATATCTAAAGCCTTCTGTAGTTCCCACTGGCAACTGCTTGAACTTTAGTCTTCATTCTGAACAGTAAGTAGTTTCATCATCAGACTCTGACTTTTTATTTTAAGGTTTACGATAATTAATTTTAAGGGGAACTTGACTCTGCCTATTTTTTGCTCTCAGGAGTAAATAATGCAAGAACAAGTATTGGTAACATGACAGCAGCCCTGACAGCTGTTTCCAAAAGGTGTGGTTAATAGCTGAATATTAGATAGTGGTTATGTACACAATTCTTACCTACTGATCTCAAAGCACTTTACAAAGAAAGCATAATTTCCATACTATGTTTTAAAATACCCACTGATTTTTTTTCTTGTTTCTAACACATTTTTGCTTCTTTAAGCAAATGTTTTTCCAGTTATGACCTCCAGATCTCCTCTGATTCATAGATAAGGAACATTTTCTTTTTTGAGGGCACAGATATGTTTGGCCTCCCAGATATTTTTGGAAAGACTCATGTTAACATACGTCATTGCAAAACTGCTCCAAGGAGACCATTGCACAGGATGCAGCACTTCCCACAGCTGTCCCTAGAACATCACTTTCCCCATCCTCAGCACACTTACAGCGCAGTACCTACAAAGTTTGCAACACATTACAGGTTTTCCTTTGTAGTTCAATTCCCAGGATTTGATCCAGAGCTACCCGCTATCCCCTGAAGAGACAGGAAAACACCCTCAACCTCAGGGCCTTCCAACAGCAGATACAACCCCCTAGAGACCCTACAGCTCTCTCAGTTGCTCCATCCCTCCACCTGGTCCCTGAGTAAAGGAGAGCAAGAAGAGAAGATGGAGAAGAGGGAAGGCAGAGCAAGGGGGGCAGAATGACCAGTGTGGGCTAGGGAGGCCACGGGATGCAGGATGGAAAAGGGTGGGAGCTGGAACAGGACCAGTAGAGAAAGGAGGAGGAAGAGGAGCTGGTGACAAAGGACCTATGAACAGCTGTGAATGATTTCACAGGACTGGTTAACCAGGTAACCGACTCCCCTCTTCATTTGTTCTTCAATAATTACAATATGAATTGTTCTCTTCAAGGATTTTTTTCTTATTCTTTTGGCCTCCTTCTGGGAGGTTCAACTGATCTATCTTGGTTTTAATTTCTGTAGTAAAGCCTAGCAGTGACACTTTTATCATTTTAGTGATTTAGTGAATATAAAATGCCTGGGTGTCAATTATCCCTACAGCTCTTTTTCAATAACACAGACTTTATCTTCTTTTTATCATGTTCTTCCAATAACAGTGAAAAGTGTTTCTCTTTCATTCTCTCATCTCTCACCTCTCTCCCAATATACACAAATAAATAGATCAGTCACCCCCCAAAATATAAATAGAACCCCTCAACAAAGCAGAATCCCAGAAAACTGTAATATTTTGGATAGCTTTTAAAGCCTGTAAACCACTTCTCAGAAGTGTCTTCAAATAGCTGGCTTGCACTTTCCAAGCGTTTACTAAAAATGTGAGCTGATAAGAGAGGAGGTTTTAGCAACTTGCAGTGCTTAATGTTATTTGTAGAGCATCTTGAAACATCTTCAGCCTTTTCCAACCTGTCTGTCTCTTGACAAGACATGTCCAGCCAAGGCACAAACCCAGAGAACACTTAGCAGAAGCCCATGGACATAAAATACAACATTTATAAGTACCTAATGCAGGACCTTGGATCAAAAAACCCTTTTCTGTTTCAGGTCCTCAGACCATGGAGTGGAGAAGACGTACCTTATGGTGGTGTACAGTGGAGACCAGTGCCTGTTTACACCACAGTTTCTGCTCTCCATCTGCAGACATTGTCCTTTGCTGTGGTGCCATTTAAAACATGAAACCACCCATTATTTATGATGCAAAAGACCATGGGAGTTCTTTCTTAGCTAATAGCAGAAGTAGTGTAGATTTTTGGCTAAAATAATTAATGTCTTGAAGAGAGGTGCATGGGCATGGCTGGGAAGGTTTTGGCAGCAGGAGGCTACAGGGGGCCCTTTGTAGGAGCTGGCCATGAACAGTCCTGGGCTGATCATAGCCATTTCTAGCCAGCTCCAAAACTGCTGCGAGCAACCTGTCATGACCTAAAACTGCAGCTGTTGGAGAAGCACAGGGTGCCTCCATGCAAACACGTTAAAGAAAGGGCATCAGCTGCTGGGAGGAGCAGAAATGGAAGGGACACGTGAGCAGCATGGAGGAGATATGGAAAAAGATGTTTCTGGGAACAAGGCCGAAGGCATGCTCTTGGCAGGAAGCGCTCCGTGCCAGAGGAGATATGGGAGTCCCCCCACTCTGAGGGGACTGTGGTTGTGGCAAAACGTGCCAGGGCAGGAACACCCCTGAGGGGCTGCAGCTCTTGGGCAACCCACACAAAGGTGGGGACATCCCCAAAGAGACTGCAGCATATGGAGGAACCCATGCCAGAGCAGAGGAAAACAAATAAGAAGCAAGGAGCCACAGCAGGATACTGTTATGCACATGATCCCAGCCTCCTGCACTGCCTGTCATCTCATGAAAGGGATTGAGAGGGTCTGGGTGAAACATGCAGCGAGAGTAAGGGCAGTTGAGACTAGAAAGAGGAAGGAAAAGAAGAGTTGCAAGCAATTCTTGCCAGCAACAAGAGGAGAACAGGTAAGGACAGTAAAGAATGTAAAGGAAGCAGGGGGAAAAAAGTGTCACAGAACAGTTGCATTAAACTCTAGATCTTCTGTTGAAAACCCGTGTTTCTTCTTTCTTTTCTGAGGCAGCACAGAGTGGTATCATCCAAAGAGCAGCAAGGACTAGCAAGGACTGAATTTTTGACTCCAGCATAAATGAGTTCTTACCTGAACAGCTTTCGTGTATGTCACTGTGCAGATAGATAAACTCCAAACATATACTGCTAGATACTATAGCATCATAGTTTCAGCGTGGGTGTTTGGTATACTGGATAGAACAAAACGATAAATTTGATCTCTCCCTTTTGAGATCACTTGCATGGAGGGAAGAAATAGTAACCATGGATGGGAAGTTGTGATAATATTCCTATTCCCAAATACTTTATTAATTCTAGGAACAAATGTCATAACAGACAAGGAGAAAAGAAAATGGGCACACTGACATGAGTCATTTGGGGGGCTAAAACCAAACAAGATATTAAAATTTTAGGTGAATGTTTCAATATAGTACGTCTTGGATGTTACACTGAGGATTGTCCAGTTCAGGCACAACAATGAATACAGTCTGTGGAGACACATAAGTAGCCCAAAAGAATGAAGACTTCTCTGGGTGACATAAAAATAAACCGAAGACATTTCCCAAGACCTTGGACTGTTGCAGAGAGCAAGCAATTGTTTGGGGAGTGTATGGTTGGGAATTGCAGTTGTTGCTTTGAAGCTTTAGAGCTACCAAGGGAGAGAAAAGAAGATTTTTCTGAATCTGTTGTGACTTTTAACCTGCATTTCCCCTAACCAGATTTGCATTTCTTTTTCTTTCCTGATTGTAGAAATACATTAAGTGGTCATAGTGATGATCCTACAAATATCACAGTACAAAATGGAATGTAGGTATCTGGCTGAATTTACTTTTGTGATTAAATAGACTTTCTTTCCAAAGACAACTGAAGCAGGATGTTAGCAGTATGATGTTATTTCTCTAGTTTATTGCCAAGCAGTCTGTGTGCAATATAAAACCCAATTGTGTGAGGAATCATATTTAACTACAGTGATCAAGAAACATCCTCCATCTTAGAAGCAGTGCATCAAAACAGACTGCAGAAAGTGGGAGGCTCTACTCCCTCTTGTGTGACTATTACACAAGCACTAACTAGTAATGATTTCCTAGCTCCAGGCCATAACATGAAGAACACCAAAACCAAACCACAAGAATTATTCTTGATTTCCCCCTAATCATACAATTAGGTAATGACAGGAAATACATAGTGTTGTCCATGATCAGCTCTATGTTCTAGAAATTACCGCCCTCATGCTGGGTGTGTATGAGAGTAGAGTAGCTGGTTCGGGACTGGTCTCCTGGTGTTCTGGATCAAAATATCAGTGTGTGTGAGACTGTCTGTACTTTGCACTTGTCATTGTTGAACTTCATGAAGCTCCTGTCAGCCCATTTCTCCAGCCTGTTGAGGACTCTCTGGATGGCAGTACGACTCTCTAGCGTATCAGCCACTCCTCCCAATTTGGTGTTGTCTGCAACCTTGCTGAGGGTATGCTCTGTCCCATCATCCAGATCATTAACGACGATGTTAAACACGACTGGACCCAGTACTGACCCCTGGGTACAGCACTAGTCACTGGCCTCCAACTAGACTTCCTGACACCTATCACCACCCTCTGGGCACGGCCACTCAGCCAGTTTTCAATCCACCTCACTGTCTGCTCATCCAGCCTGTACTTCATCAGCTTGTCTATGAGGCTCTTAAGGGAGACAATGTAGAAAGCCTTGCTGAAATCAGGGTAGACAATATCCACTGCTCTCCCCTCATTTACCAAGCCAGTCACTTCATTGTGAAAGGTTATCAGGTCTTCACAGACCCTAAAACTAAATGGAAGTTTTCTTTGCCCACCATCACTGTTTTGGCACATTTCAAAAGCATTAGAGCCCCTGAAAAAACTAAAAATAACCAAAAAGAACACAAATCAATTGCTGGATCATTTTGCAAGAAAGATTTGTAAATATTTTAAACACTAATTAAAAAAATCCGGCCAGCATAACAAATCTAGTTGGATTCATAACTATGGTACTTTCTGCACCGACTCGATACCCACCAGGAAATTAACAGAGCTAATGTTTACAATGAAACAATACTCCATATAGCATTTGGAATTACTGTAGTGCTAGATTAGAAGTACTAAAGGTGTATTGATTTAAACTCCTTACTGCTGATAGCTTAAGTGGCAAATCTACAGCCTGACCTAAGAATTCTGTCGAGTCAATAGAATTCTGTAGCAGTATAAACCAATTTAAGTGTGAAAATTTTTTCAGCACTATTTGACAGAAGCGTCCACATGTGGCCTAGGCTCGATCCTGTGCAGATCCTGGCAGCAAGGGTCACCAGCTCCCTAGGGATGGGTGGCCGGGAACTGGGGAGGGCTCCTGCGGGGCGGCCGGCCAGGATCCGGCAGCCGGGCCCCATCCCAGCGCCCCAGCCCGCAGCACCAGGCACCTTCCCAGGGATGGGCCAGGGCACAGCTGGGCCACGGAGCCGCAGGGGGGCCCAGCTCGGCGGGGGCCATGGCTGGGCCGGGCTGTGGGGAGCTGGAGACCCGACCCACTTCGGCATCACTGGGGCAGGGACAGAGGGTCCCGGGGGGCTGACGCGGTGTTGTGGGCCGTGGGCAGGGCAGAGGGAGCCCCAGAAGACCGGGCAGGGACAGGCAGGCCAGGCAGAGCCTCAGGGCCCTGACAGGTTGCGTGATGCACGCAGTCCTAAATCACAAATGAAATTCCATTTTGTGAAGGGGTTGCTTATGGGAGCGAGTCATAAAAGTTTATGGGGTAGGAAGTGGACTTAAAAGCAACGATCCAGAAATATGAGCTCCCCAAAGGTTCCCTAGTCTTCCACAGGCAAAGTACATACTTCTGCGCACACCACAGGGACAGGACAACCCCTTCTTCGACGGTGGACAGCAGGAGCCGTGCAGCATACTGCGCAGAAACGCGGGGTGGACAAAGCTATACTGGCGAACGCTGAGCCTCGGGCAAACTTTTATGAAACTTTAAGGACCAGGAGAAGGTTTTAAGGTTTCATCCCAAACAGTTTATTTAAAAAATTTTTTTTTTTTCTGTCCGGAAGCTTGAAGCATCCTATCATCTCCACTGCATATACATGGGACATTTCATCTGCATTAAGTGAGTCAAAATATAATGTTTGAGATGAACATAGTGAAGGCAAAGGGAGTGCCAGAAGTAAGACTGCTTATGCAACCTCTTTGTTTCTGCTCGCGCACGTGTTATGAGATATCCTTTAGAGGAAGGTAAACCGTTTCCCTCATATATGTCTGATTCATTTACTGCGTGGGTGAGGGATCCAGATTACTGAAAGTCATCTTCACATTGGGATGGGAATTCAGACAGAAACATACTCACCCCATCCCAGTTACAGGAAAGCATTTCATTAACAAGCCAAACACAGCAGTTGCAGATAGTGGGCAGGACTGAGTACAGATGTCAATAGGTTCCTTCTGAACCTTCAGCGATTATGTTGGTTTGAGCGTTTATTCAGAAACATGGGAAAGAATCAGCTTGTGTTCTTACCGCCACATTCTGACCTGCGGTGGATAGAGACCTCCAGCATCAGCATGCCTGCTTCTGTTTTTACAGCCAGCCATATTTCATTTTCCACTTCATAAATGATCTGACTCTACCTTTAAATTAGAGAGGTAGTTTATTGTCACTTCTTTCACAGGTGTAGTGGGTGGTATCCATTGCAGTTTTATCTTGCCAGCTGAATATTATATTCCTTTAAACGCTGACTAGAAAACTGTAACCTGCAAGAAGGGGAAGCTTGCACCTTCCTCGGAGACCTACTGCTTGGGTAGAGAGAGATGCTCTGGGATGGGAGAGGCAAGAGCTGGGAGACTGCAGTGAGGAACAGGAAGATGCCCCAGGCCAGCCCCCAAAGGGACTAAAAAGCCTCCCTGAGACCGGATGGGTGGAGCAGACTTTTCTGCAACTCAGAGTATCATTGAGCTGGCTGGAAACAAGGACCTGCCCCACTAAGGTACAGCGGACAAGCAAGAAAATTATGTACAAAACCTTTTTTGTTTTTCATTAGTTTACTTAGTGCCTTTGTGTTTTCAATATTTAATAAATAAACTATTCTAGTTTATAAAAATAAACTATTCTAGCCTTTTGAGTTTAAAAAGTTTTCAGTCTTACTTGGGAAGCTCCCAGTACAAGAAGGTCTAGGCAAATCTATCTCAGAGCTCCAGCCACTTGCATTCCTGTCATACATGGCTGTCCCAGACCTCATTCCTCCAGAGGTTAGAATCCATCTTCTGAATTCTAACCTACATTTATTCATGGCAATTTTGTATCCATGTGTTCTTCTACCAATACTGACTTGCAGATTAAATGGCTCATTTCCTCCCTAGCGTTTGTCACTTCCATGTATTTATAAAAATAAATTATTCTTAGCCTTCATTTTGCAAGAATGAACAAGCCCAGCTTTTAACATTTCCTTTCATAAAACAAGCTAACCATTCCCCTTAACTTTTTAACAGTTGTCTTTATATTCTTCCCATTAAGATTAATCTTCTATAATTGCCAAAACCTGCAGTTGTAGGGAGTGTTCGCAGTCAAGGTCTCAGCAGTGCCCTGTGTTAGTTCTAGACTGCCAGATGCTACATGGTATTTCTTTTCTCATATGACAGTCCGTGATCCAGATGTTTTGTGATGGACTGCTAAATTCATGTCTTTCTCTGTAGTATTTCACCTTTTCTACAATACATATCTTGTATAGGAAACAGGAGTCTGATATCTGTCCTGGGATCAGATGCCCAAACTAGTGTGGTGATGTCCCAGATTGTGTCCTGAGATGATACCCTTTTCATCAGCCCTAGGTGACTTCTTAAGTACCTTAAATTCAGTCATTCACACCCAAATGCAGGCATTCAAACAAGTAATACGTTGGTTTTTGGTTTGAGGTTTTTTTTTTTAATCTGTACAAATTGTTGAATGCACCATAAACTTGTAAGCACATTTTTGTTTGAAAGAAATGGGTGTAGTGGAAAAAAAAACCTATGTAATTTTGTCAAAAAGGGTGGGATTCACATTCCCCACAGTGGAGATACTTGTACTTAAGCTAGCCATTCAGGCCCACCCTGTGGACAATGGAGAAGAATCATTCCTGTTCCTCACTCCTGCTCCTCATCCTAAACCTCTGCCATGTTGGATGAAATCCTATCACAAACAGAGGACTTGCTTTTTCCTTGCTTTCTCAGTTTTTGTCTGGATTCCACTATATATCTGGGTCAGACTGATCTGTTCAGGGTAATTCCTCAGAAGGGAATGATAGTGGGGAGGTCTCATGGCCTGCATGAATGTGTCACGTAACCTCACAAATGTGACAGAAGTAGTTTGCCATTGCTTATCTTATGGACTATCACATAGCAGGCATACAAGATGAGGCCTTGGCCAAAAAATGATGTCATCCTGTTGCTTATGGATGCTGGCAGAACGCTCCCTCCACAGTTTTGAGAAGACTCTTTTCCAAGCTTAATGCTTCTGCCAGCAAGAGTCTGTAGCGAGCCTTGTGCTTTTAACTTCAGGAATGAATTTCTGTAAACAGAATTAAATTATTTTGGATTTCTAGATAGAAATGAAATTTCCCAGGCAGCTATAATACTGGATCAGAAAGTTTTGCCTGGTCCTTACAGATGCACATTTTGTAATTCTTGCTATGTCTGTCTTGCTTAGAACTGTTATTTTACATAGTGCCAAAATGTAAAATTTATGTTTTTAATAGACAAATGAAGCAGCAGAGGTATACTGAGTGTTTGTAGCCATTTAAGGCATTTTCCTTCACAGAGAGCTACAGCATGAAGCATTTGTTTAAACTCTCACCTACCCTCTGCTACATGAAGAACTGTACTCAGAAAGCAGGCTTAATAAATCAATAAAGTTTGATTAATTAAATTCTTCTGTCTTGCTTTTTCTTAGGAATGTAGAAATGCACTTTTATACCCTTCTGGAGTCATAGATCTGTATAAATAAATCCTAATATTTCCAGAGAAATAAAGTAAGTTCTTCCTCAACTACTTTCCATCTTACAATAACATGCCATACCTTCCATACACGAGTGCAGACACAACAGTTTTTGTCATTGGAAGCACTTCATTCTGTGGGGTGTTTTTATTCCCCCTCCCCACCCCCACCATGAGATTTTAAGAAAAAGGTCTTTCCATTTTATCAACTCTGTGCTTTTTCTGATTGGGGGGGATATCAAAACAAAGACTGCTCCCAAATCTTACCTTAAAAATGTATGAGCTGACAGAAGTGCTCACTGAGGAGTTAGGAACTGAGTATTACTGTAGTCTTGTTGACCGATGTACATATTGCACCAGAAAGGCAATTTATAATGGCTTCATACATACACTGTTCTGTTTGATTTCTCACCTGTGTATAAATTACATCTATGCTTCCATTACTGCAGGCTTTCCTACTTGATATTACCTACTTTCTACAATTATATCCAGTGATATAACAAGTTCCTAGGGCTTCCACTACTGGCAATAGACATTTTTGCCAAAATAATCTAGCTCTCATTTCTAGAACACAAGTGTCTGGCTGTAGCTCAGTTCAGTCCTTGGCCAAGAAAGAACAGAGGAAGTCTTCCAGTGTTAGCACATCTTTGGAATCAGAGAACCCTCGTATCACATTTACCCCATTTTCTGGAGAAGCACATATTCTCTTGAGGGTGGGGGGATGTTTTACAGTTTACAGTCCTTCCTCTGTGATGTGCAGAAGGGACCTGTATTGGCAATATTAGAGATGAAACGAACAGAGTTGGGAAAAAATGAGCTCTCATGTCTGCTTTCTCTCTCCTTATCCCACCTTATGCACATTGGTTTATGCATGAGACAAGGGCAGGTATTCTAAGTGCAGCAGATGGAAAGCAACCATAACTAAAGAGGAGACTTGTGTATTAATTCACTTTCCTACAGGTTGGATCAAAATGTTAAGTTAGCATTTCTTAGTGGCAGTTTAATTGCTAGGGAGTTTCCTGCAACAAATCACTCACTCTCAGTTTGAGCTAGTCAGCCACAAAACTAAGTTAATACTGTCCCAGGTTGCTTGCCACAATCCACTAATGCTGCTATTTAACAAACTACATAGCTTTGCAAATTTTTTTGTTTAACAACAGAAGCGTGCTGTGAGGTGGCAAGATCATAGTAAGAATCCAGCAATTTATACACCTCTGCAAGTTGCACACTGGATGAAATTCATGGGCTGCACCCTCCAACAATACAAACCTTGTATTAGCTTCCACAGTTTTGAAGGGAAGGCAGATTAGCACTCTATTTGAGGTGGGATGATGCCAATCTACCAGATTTGGCTCCCTTTATTCAAGATTAGTGGAACTTTACTCAGCAATTAGTAGATGGAGATGCTAATTAGCAGGAGGAAAGGCAGCGTATGGGGGGTGGGGGCACAGTAGCAAGAATGTCAGGAGTTCATGCACACATGTTCGGAGATACCAGTATCCTATTTCAAGACATGCAGACACTTGGAAGATGAGTCCCCTTGTATTTTCACCTCCTCCTTTTTCCTAGATCAGCTCATTTTACCCAGCCTGTGTCCCATTTACAATTAAAAACATTCATGTGAGCCTCGCTCCCTCCTTGGAAGAGGACAGTTCTGTGCATCTCCCAAGAGAAGCCCCTCAGTGCTTGAGATCTTTTTTTATAGCCTCCATTAACAAAAAAATCATATGTTACTTAACTGAGTAAAGACTATTTTTTACCTGAACTAATTCTCCAACCAACATAGTTTTTATAGTCTCTTACTGCAGTTAGGCTTATCTTAAAATGCCTGAAACATTTTCTCATGCTCCATTTATTGTGTTTTCATCACTCTGCATGAGAGCTTGTTGTACCGATTATCAGCTGCTGTAGTTAGCAAGGAACTAATAGTGTATGGTGGATTTGTAGGATAATAGGATTAAAGTATGAACTATTCCAGAAAAAAAAAAAAAAAAAAGACAGAAAAAACAGAAGATAACCAGACCAGAAAGTTAAAACCAATGAACCAACAGAAAACTACAGAGGAAAAATAAGGCACAAAAGCAGTTTATGGCTTGCTCAAAGTAGCTCAAAGGCAGAATAAGAGAATTCTTGAATCACTTAGTGCTCTGGCCAAAAGAGACTACTATTCCTTTGTCTCCCTGTCAACTATCTGTAGCACTCCTGGTCTATACCATATAAATACCTGATCCAAAGCTCACCCAGCTCAACAGAAGAGTCCACCCTCAGACTTTTAAGAGCAGTAAACAGATATAGCTGAATATGTATCTATTTTTCAGAAAAATAAAGTACACTTCATTACAGATGTGAAAAGAACCAGTGTTTAGAAGAATACACATTTCCAAAACCTCTGGTGTAAGATGAGCAGTGGGTAAATCAGTGACCTAAAACAACAGGATTCTCAAGAAAGCAAGCAGTAAACCATCCTGCAATGGGATGGAAAGCTCACTTTGTGTTAAGCTATTTGCCAGATGCTCAAAGGGAAGCTCTTCTACCTCAGACTAGTTTCCTACCTCACACAACTGCCTTTCAGCTCTGCATCTTTTGAGTAACACAAACTTAGTTCTACTGAAGCAACATGAAGAATATGAAAAAGCAGCAAGCATTAAAGGAAAAGGACAAAGCTAATTTCATGATTGAGTTGTCCAGACTGATATATTATGTTTCCAGAATACTGGAGCCTGTGTTCTGCATGCCAGATTCTTTTTTCTTTTTCTGTTTTGTTGAACCTGTATTTGGTGTATTTTCCAGCTGTATACATTAACATTCCAGCACCTCCTCACACACCAAATTAGCCCTGGGCCAGGAAGAGAAAAAAAATACAGTCAAGGCAACAGCTAGACTGGGGATTAAGAAAGCAAAACAGGCAGGAGGGTTGTTAAGCAATTCAGAACAAGCCAGCAACATAGACCACTTTAATTGTGCTGCATTAAATAGCAGAAATGAAGACTGTGGAAAGGTCTCAGGAAAAGAAGAGGGGAAAAATGGAATTCAAAGAGCTGGGATGGAACAAGGCTCAAGCTAATGACAGACAATCTGAACTAGATTAAAACAAAGGAAGAAGGAAATTATAAAAAGGTAGATGGGAAGAGAATTCTAGAAAAAAAAAGAAGAATGAAGTGTGAAAATGGCAGCATTAACTGAAGTGAAATAAGCACCTTCGTGAAGAAAGATTAACATCTTTAAATGTATGATGCAAGAAATTAATTGACAGAGCTATTTATAAGATTCCAAATTAATTTATTGGCTGAATACTTCTGACAGGAGTTTAATTAAAGGAGAATCTACACGGGGTTTTTCAGCTAGTTTCAAACAGCATTTTAAGCTGCCTAAGTTTATGACCCACAATACTGTGGACAGCTAGGAAGCTAATAAAACCAACGATCTGCAGAGAACAGGAAGCATCATCTCCCACATCTGCACTGTTCATTAGATGCATTAAGGACATGTTTGTTTTCTGGAAAAGCCTTCCTGACTGGAATCCATCTTACCTGTGCTAGTAGTCCACTTAGCCTAAATTTATTGACTAGGTTTCTCCTATACTCTGTAGAAATGGGCACCCGCAGTCATTGGTCCCATCAGCTGTTCTAAATATACACTGGGAAGAGAGGAAGAAGAAGCAGGCTTAATTTTCACAAATTAAAATGGAGTTCCAGAAAAACTTTCTAAATATAAGCATAGGAAAACACTGGACTAGAAAACCTCCAGAGACTGCAGCATCTTTTTTACCAGTACTTTAAAAGAAGAACAACATGTTTGCAGAAACACTTTCTGGTAGTTAGACTTATTCTTGCCTTACTCTTTAACCATTGCAGGACCAATAGTTAAACCAGATCAATTTTATTCAGCCTTTTTCAAGTTTAGATCCCTAACAATCTTCCAGAACATTTGTAGATCCCGTTGGAAATTCCACCTATGTAGAATGTATATTATTCATGCAAGCCTGTTGACAACAGAAATAGTTGAAGAATTATTATATTAAAAAAGTTACAATTCTTTGTACTTAGTCTTCTACATTAAATCAAATAGAATGGTGCTGACACTGTTTTTGGGAAAGCAAAATGAAGCAGAGTCAGTGCATTTCAGTTGCAGACCTTCCCCATCCAGCTTATAACAAAATTTCATTTTTTAATGCTAAAAATTTACATGAACTTAAGTAGATGATCATACATATTATTGATATCATAACTACTTATTTGCCACCTCACACTTTGTTCTTTCTTTTTTTGGACATAATTGATGTTTCAGTCCACCATCATTGGATAATGGAAGTAATTATTTGTCTTCACTTAGCTTTTACACTGGAACATGAATTGCAGTACAATGCAGAAGATTTAGTATGCAGTGATATCCCTCATATCAGGGAAGCATTACTAAAGCTAATATTTGAGCACTAATAAGAAGGAACTTATTTTGCATTTAGCATCAGCAAATGTCAAATCTTCAGACAAAAGCTGTCAAGGGTTTCATTAAAATCATTTCCACTAACTAGACAAACCCCGAGTTAAAACATCTTTACAAACATCTTGATTTTGTGATGAACACTGGAAGCTGTTACAGCCCTTCCTTGCCATTCTAATTTGAGGTCATCAAGCAGTGCAAGCATATCACAGCAGCAATTTAATAAAGCTTTGTTTTCCAGGTGATCTCATGGTTCAAACTAAAAATAAAATTTACATTTAAGGCACAATATGAAAAAATGAATGCATACTTTAATAGCTGCCACTTTCAGTATAAAACAGTAAAGTTAGAGGTTTTCTTCTAATTTTATTTCAGAGATCTAAAAATACCTGCTAACTTTAACTATTTTTAGAGTAGGGCCCAAGACACTTTATGTATTGGCTATGTTTCCTTAGCTGTGACAGCTTCCCAGTGTAAACTGCATTATTTCAATCATTTAGACATAAAATAGTCTACACTACTTTGATGACAAAAGACATGATGTCTCCTACGGAAGTATCACTGGTATCAGACAGATGGCTGTCCTGAATCGTAGAACCAAAAGAAGTAAAGAGTGGTTTTTTTAGAGGTGCCTGGAGACGAGTTGCCTCTTCAGTTCTTATTTGGAAATGTCTGGAATAAGGGCAACAGAATAACCACAGGGCAGTGGTCACCAATGAAAGTTTGGAGAGAACCGCAACAACGAAATGGGATGTCAAGTCTCATCAGTCCCTGCAATACCCAAGTGCTCTCATTTTTAAGATCCTCTAGAGATTTTTTTTTTAACCCCTCCCTAAACATTTTCCAAGGCTGCAAACTTTTGTGGCATTTTTAAGTTCCTCTGGTATGCCAGTAGGACAGAAGATATTTAAAAGTCACAGGCTAATTCACAAAAGCACCTGGTTAAAATTGCTTTTCTCTGTCATTTGCAGATGTTTAGATATCACGCTTAGTCTTCAGCAATCCCTGATGCTTAAGGTTGAAAATCAATGGAACATCTCCATCCTAAGTTTCTATGGCCACAAGATTACAAATAAAAATGAAATGGGTAAACTTCAGACCAGCTTTTAAATGACAGATTCCTGGACCTGAGGACACACGGCCCTGACTGTCCTGCAATCCCTCTCTGGAACAGGTCTGTCTTGGAGAGAGTTAACGAGTTGTCCAAAACAGAGCCATGAAGTAAGAACAATCAGTACCTGAGCTCACTCTCGCCACTCTTATTCTGTGCTACTGATGTATTCATCCAGAACACTATTTAGTCAAGATGTGGGAATTAAATTAATCTGACATAAATAATTGGACCATTTTGATTTCATTGTCACCTGTAACATTGACTACTGTACAGTTGGCAAGACATGCTGTGCCCTTGTTCATGTATTAATAATCTTCTCTGCATGGGTGGTGCTTATTGACATTGAGAGCTTGTATGATCTTTCACTACTCACGCTGGGGGTAAAGATGCCTAGCTGCTGTTATTGTTAGCCAGTATTATTTGTATCCTACTCAAGAGCCTATAGCAACAGAACAGAACCCTGTTAATGGGTCTCTACTGCTAAATCTCTACTGCTAACTGGAAACGTCAATGTAAAAATGAATTGAAAGATGTTAATTTTTCAAGCAACATGGATCCTCTGACAGCATTTTATTACAGTAATGCTATATACATTCCCTCCCCCGTCCATGTGAGGAAAACGTGGCTTAGAAAGCTACTGCAATAAACATTAGCTGATTAGCTACATCCAACATTGCCTTTTTGTTTTCAATTTAAACATAAAAAATGTAATGTACAAAATGGCTGATACTAACATCATAATGAATACATATGCATTTATATTTCACCTGTCAGACTCCAAATTTCTCAAGCAACTGTGTCCTGGTTTTGTCTGGGATATGGTTAAAAATTTCCATGCTGCAACCTATGTCCACTGCTTTCACTGTCCACCTCAACTCAATTTTGTCTTCACCTTCTGTACAACCACCCCTTAGATATTTGAAAAAAATCCTCCTTACCTTTCTCTGCTTCAGGCTGAATAAAGCCGGCTCAGTCACTCTCTCCTACATTACATGCTTCAGTTCCTTAACTATCCTGGTAGTCCTCTACTGGACTTGCTCCAGTTTGTCAATGCCCTTCTTTTGTACTGCAAGCCCTCCAAAACTCTGCTAACTCTGAAGACCTCACTCTGATGCTGCCAGTTTGGAGTTGGGGCATTCCCCCTACCTCCTAGGAGTTTGGCTGCCTGGGCTCACCTACAGTAGTAAGATGAAGAACCAATTTTCTCCTTATCCGGAAGATCAACCTCTCTCTCACTTCTCAGGAGAATACTGAAAACACTAGGCTACACATTATCCTGACCCGAGAACAGTCTGCACACATACACAGGCAACTGTAAAGGAAGGTGTGTACCACCAGAGAGAAAATGAGCAAATACAGATATATATCAGTATTTATATATATCTCTGGATTTGCCTTAGGTGGTTGCTCTCCCTCTACTCATGACCTCTTCCTTGTTTTAACTGCTGGCTGTTGGATATACAATACTTACACCATTCCCAGAACAAGGGCTGGAATCCCCCTCTGTCTGGTTCAAGGCACTGGGTTGTCAATGCAGATGTCATTCTGGATTCCCTCCTTATCATGCAAGAAGCCATACTGACAGAACAGAAAAAATTACTTTCATAAGGAATTCACAAGTTTAGCAAAAAAACCCCAAAAGTAAAAGTTGAGGTATGAATCTGGTCCCACGTGCAAAACTGTCTAGTTGTTAGGACCAGTCCCTTCCACTGCAAGAGCAGTCCCCTTCATTTCAGCAGCATTTTTCCTGTGATATGGTTCTATGTCACGCATATTAGAGCGGCAGGCCACATTTCCTAGATTTTATTTTAATGCTCTCTAAAGAATTATCAACTAAAGAGTTGGTAACTTACTGGTGGGCAACATCCAAAGGTGTCAACAGACTCCACAGAGGGGAACCTCACTTTTCTGGAAGTCACTAACCTGAACAGGTCTGTTAGTTCAATGCTGACTGCTTCTACTGAATTGTAGCAGCTGTAAGAATATGTGCTTAACATAACCATGAGACAGTAACAGTAATCTGAACAGTCAGGTAAAAGCAATGGATATGGGGCAAGAA
Organism: Aquila spilogaster; assembly: GCA_024606505.1. Classification (NCBI taxonomy): domain Eukaryota; kingdom Metazoa; phylum Chordata; class Aves; order Accipitriformes; family Accipitridae; genus Aquila; species Aquila spilogaster. The sequence goes on along the minus strand of JANHGO010003518.1, from coordinate 8,389 downwards.
ACTACCGCACTGATGTGACAGAGCTTTGAAAAGCTCTTTTGCCTAGCTCTACATAATAAAAATTTCAAGAAATAGAAAACTAAATTAGCAGCAGACACATTTGAGTGGCTACAAGAACCATTTTAGCCACTCTTGCACAGCAACTTGCTAACGTTTATTTGCTCAGTTTGCACAGTTAGTACTGTAGGTTTGCAGAATTCTCACTATTCATTCCCCAAGAGAGAGAGTGATCAACCTCTGCTTTTTTCATTGGCTTGTAGTAATTGGCTAATAGTCAATGATATTTTGAAACAGCCTTTAAAAATTATTTTGTGCTAGGACATAAAATCAAGTCTACATTATCAGAAGATATGACAACCACTTAATGACTGCCACCTTTGTTCTTGTTTTGATAAGTGAGAAGGAAACAGGTACTGCACTTCTATTTACAGTGCTGCAAAGGTTTCTTTTGCAGAAAAACGGGCAAATTATTGGGAAAAAAATACCTACAACTCTGTATGCAATTAATTTGAATTAAAAATAACTAACGTTTACTCCTTTCTTGACTCCTGTAATTAGACCTGGAGTCCTATATAAAAATATATCTTTTAGAGCAGCACCCAAGAAGAACTGATACAATGGCTGAAACCAGCAGGTAATTCTAATAGCTATTTCGGGAAAATTAGTTGGTCAGCACAGTGCCTGTGAAAATCCTAAGAGCCTGATCATACCACTTTTACCCGGGTGAGAAGCCCCTCCATACAAACAGTATTTCCAAAATACCTTGTGTAAGAGTGAGATTCATGACAGGGCCCTTAGTATCCAGACTTGACTTTAGCTCTGCCTTGAACAAAAGGCAGGACAACAACTTTGTTGCCCAAAGAATCACAAAGACTCCATATATGTAGGGAATGATTCTTCTTTGTAGTTTTTAGTTTCTCCGTATTTAAAGGAGACTGCCATTATAACTGGCATTCATCAGCCACAACTTACCACTCCATACTCCACTGCAGCTCACTTATTCTGGTCAACTAGTAAAGGTATCAAGGTCCTGCTTCCTTGGGGAAGGAGTTAAAGAGCTGCACAGGTTATATATTTAAGGTCTGTGTAAAACCCAGCTTGGTCCAGAAGAAGCATTTCTATTTCTATACTCTACAAAAGTCATAGCAGTAAGTTTGGCGGATAGTAAAAACTAACTGCACTTTGGCAAAGCTAGCATGCAATCTAAAGTATTACAAACTACTCCAGGAAAACAGACATGAAAAGCCATTCAAAGTAGTGCCTGATGCTTACAAAGCATCAGGAGCATGAATCAGTACTAATACCAACCTATTTCTGATCATCCATGGCAAGAATGTTCACTAGATGTGGATGATATGCTTCAGATATATATATTTCCCTCACGTTTACTATCTTTTAAATAGCCCACAGCTCTTCAGCTGAATTTCTAAGATGTTTTTAATAGCAAACACAACAGACTACATCTAATAAATCTTGTGGCTTTTTCATAGCAGAGAAGACAAAGTGTGAGCCTGGAACTGCAAAATGACCATGTATCACAATAGGTAAGACAAAGCATATCCTCCGATTTTTTTTTTTTTTTTTTAAAACCTTTTCATCAGATGGCAATGAATCTTTATCACAGCGAAGTCCTCTGAAGATAAAGATCTTGCGCTTCTCAGCTGGCACTTCACCCTTCAGGCAGAATTCCTTAGGGACAAATCCCGAACCTTTTTTAATACACAGACTGTCCCAGACTTATTTCTTGTCATGTCTCATAAGCAGTGAAAGGGAGCGTGGAGAGTGATCTTCTCACTCCCACTACAAAAGATTACTTTCAAGGTCTATAAACAGAACTTGATTATAGGAAAAACTTAACATATCATTCAAAATCAAAGAGTGATTTCCTCCATTAAAATGATCAAAAGCCTCTAAGGTTGTATAGTTATTACATGCAACATGTGGTATTTCTCATCAGTGGAAAGACACTGACAGTTCCCACTCATAGCCTCAGGATTTTCTTCATAGTAATAAACAGGAACACCTGCACCTGGTCTTTCTATTACTGGCTATATGTATGCATTCCAAACCCTTTAAAATCTGCTTTCCAGTAACATTTAACATCTTCAGGGAAATAAATGAGACCAATTCTATACTCTGAAAAAATGTAGTAGAATCTTTTGTTTTCTTCTTCAGTACACACATCTTCTTCATCGTTTGTAGACATGTATTGGGTTTCCGTGGCAAGGTTTTGGTAGCAGGAGGTTGCAGGGGTGGCTTCTGTGAGAAGCTGCTGGAAGCTTCCCCCACGTCCGACAGAGCCAATGCCAGCCAGCTCTAAGACGGACCCACTGCTGGCCAAGGCTGAGCCCATCAGCGACAGTGGTAGTGCCTCTGGGAGAACAGATTTAAGAAGGGGGAAAAGTTATTGTGCAACAGCAACTGCAGCTGGAGAGAGGAGAGTATGTGAGAGAAACAACTCTGCCGACACCAAGGTCAGCGAAGAGGGAGGGGGAAGAGTGTGATGAGGAAGGAGCGGCAGAGGCAACATGCAATGAACTGACCCCAACCCCCATTCCCCATCCCCCCGCGCTTTTGTGGGGGGTGGGGGAGAACGTAGAGAAAATCAGGAGTGAAGTTAAGCCTGGGGAGAAGGGAGGGGTGGAGGGAAGGTGTTTTAAGATTTGGGTTTATTTCTCATTACCGTACTCTGATTTGATTGACAATAAATTAAATTAATTCCCTAAGTTGAGTCTGTTTTGCCCATGACGGTAATTGCTGAGTGTCCTGTCCTTATCTTGATCTACAAGCCTTTCATTGTATTCTTCTCTCCCCAGCTGAGGAGGGGGAGTGATAGAGCAGCTTTGGTGGGCACCTGGCGCCGAACTAATTTTAACCTGACAAAGCCTTCTGTAAAGAACAATAAGCCTTCCCCACACTCCCACCAAGGCTTCTGAGCCAGCTGTAAAATGGAGAGGAAAAAAAAAAAAAGCATTCAACTAATTATATCACATAAAAAAGCAGGTTTGTTTTCATGCAAACAAGTTCTTGTAATTTTGGTTTTGAGCAAGTGCCTGGGAGCTTTGTATCGTGTGCTAAACGTCGAGATCAAACAACAGCAAGTAGGTAGTACAATGCTATAACATATAATACTGACAGGAGGGGGAAATGCCTGTTGGGGAAGGTATTCACAAAGGTTAACATTAGCCCCTGCAGGCTAATGCGTCAATGGCTTTCTCTAATCAGTGAAGAGAGAAAGGCTCCTCTAGAGGGCGATTCAGAACTGAAGATTCATTTAGCTACTCTGAATCTCTCTCCGGAGGAACCTCACTTCCATTAACTTCAGAAACAGCCTGCAGAGATTAGCCTCAAAAAGATCATGCTAGCCGTTGTGAATACTCCCCAGTATTTACCTGGCATCAGAAGGAACAGTGGCTGAAATTCACTACTGAGATGTATAGTTGGGTATACTGTATTCAATCTGAACACTATGTATTGTACACGGACTGAATTTTACCCAGCTGGAGCTTAGCTCTCCTGCCAGAATCACTGAAACAGTCTCCACAGCACTACTAGCATGACCGCAGGATTTAGCTTTTTCCACTGCCCCATTAAAGTGCTCCGTTTGACAGGCACCTGCATACTGCCATGCAAAGGCCTGCTGTGCCCCCAACACCTTCAGAATCCACCAACATTCTGCAGTCATACTGGCGCAGCTCCTCTTGCTTCCACTGCTCATTGTATCACTGGAGCAGCAGTGGGAGCTGGGTTTTCACCATCAACCTAAATACAAAGAAGAAAAATTCTCAACTTCTGAGACCTGCTGTCAACAATTTTTGTGGCTATTATTTAGCAGCAACAAGAGAGGAAAACGGTCTTCTAATCTCAAACACAGAATGAAGTTGGATTTTATGAGGGCCATTTCCTAACTCTTCCAGTTCTTCTATATTTCATCAGATCATTGTCCTTCCCTCCCTGAAAAATTTCCATGATATCTTCAAATTCTATCAAATAATAGATTTGAGAAAAATAAGACTGCTATAATATTGTATAAACCAAAGGAATGATTACAGCTCTTTAAAAGTTTTGGTGGGACTTTTTACATTTATGATTCTACCAAAATTTCTCTTCACAGAGTATCTTTGTAACATAAATCTGCCATCCTCTTACAAATGTGAAATACAGAAAAAAAAGGCCCTTTAAATTGACTTCAGCAAAGGTGTGACAATGTTTATCACAAACAACGAAAGTCTTTCATTTAACACCAGTCGTGTTATAACCAGAGCCAAAGACAATACAAAGTCCAGGTAGAGTTGATTTCCAAAGTTTGCCTTAAAGTACAGTTAGACAAACCAGTACAAGTCTGGGAGTACAGCACTTTTCACAATCTTATGACAACTCCCAAACCCTAGGAATTTTGGTTCTAAACTGAAATTTTTCCCATACAACCATGTCAAACATGACTTAGACATAACAAAATGAACTTGCAAACATCAAATGAACTTGCAAACACCTGCTAAGTACATGTTACCACTGAAATCAAGCCTCTTTACCAAAAAGAAAAGTTATGTTCAGATTTTAGAGACCATATTGAGACAAAGGTGTAATGAACACAGAAAGTACTACAAAGACCAGTTATTGTTCCAAATGAACAAATCCTTTGCATGTTACATAAACTATTTGCAATGCAGTATGTCAAACAGATACTTTACGCTGTGTTATTACCCAAGTAACAGTGTAAGAAATGTTAGCCACCATCTGTAGCGATTTTTACATAACTGTCCTTCACATAAGCATCAGAGCATCTTAGTTTCAAAATGCATTTAACCATGATGGCCTTTCGAAAACTATATTGCACCTTTAGACAGGAAAAAAACCAAAAAAAGTTCCTGTTTGTTATATTCCAGTATCAGGTAGTTTTTCAGGTATTCAATCAAGCGATCTGCAGACAAAAATTACAAGCAATTAATTTTGTTCATCCTAATTATATTGTGGCATTAGATTAATAGAAACTATGCACTCTGCCCTTCAGTGTTCTGTAGAATTCTGCATAAGAATCTTTTGGCTTGAAATGAATCTCAAAGCATGTTGATTAGAAGGTTAAAGGGCAGAGTTTTTAATTATTGTCAAGCTCTGCTTAAGAATATGAGACATGAACAAAGTTTGCACTTTTTTCATATAATTGTTTATTAAAATAAAGGAAAATCCAGAATTTTACAATTCATCTTGGAAAATGTTCATAGTCAAGTATCACTTTCAGAAGAGTTTTCCTCTATATATTCAACATACACCCACTCAGAAGGGCATTTTATTCTTCTGCACTATCTGACACATTATCTGAACATCTTTGTAGAGCACGATTATTGCACAGGACAGTTGTATTTGTGACAATACTCATTTAACCAAGCACTACATTGCCCATTGTTCTTTCTTTTAAACTCAGTAGGACAGAAAAAAACACAATAGGGTAAGATTTGGCAAAATATATTAAAGCACAAAGTAGATTACCAGTTCAAGAAAAGCAGGAATTTTCCCAATTAAAATATACAACTGACAATTTATCCCTGGCAATTTATAAACAAGAAGCATATAATCTGAAGACAAACATTTCAGTGAATTCTATGCTGTTTCCCATGTAACACACAGTAACAAAACAAGACTTTTAGGAAAAAAAACACAAAACCCCAGTATTAGTTTACTGAAAAAGGAATGACATATTGGGCCAGTACCTACACATTCCCAAATCACGGTGCAATCCTCAGCTGATGGCACTTCATGTGAGGAAATTAGGTCTCATAAATTTTCTGAAACTGCATTTAATTTAACTTCACAATATGTCAAATGAAGTTTTAACACATAGAAACCTCTGTTTTCTCCTTTATCTAAAATATTTGCAGCAATTAAATCTTACAATTACTTTGGAACATCGGCAGTTATTTACTTATTTGAGTAATAAACCCCTGAAATTTCCCTTCTATTTCAGCTTAATACTTGAAACATGTGAAAAGTGTTCCTCTAAACATGAAAGTAAGTTTAGAAAAAAACAAAAGGAAAAAAAAAAGTTTTAGCACTCACTAGCAACAATTTCTTTGTAGCAAAATCATAACGCAGTTCCCTCTTCCACAAAGTGGGCTCAACAATATCCAATATTTTAAATATCTATTGATCGTGCCTGTGTTTACCTTTGTGGTGTCAGTAACACCTATAGAAAGAGTCCATTTTTCTTTCAGGAATATAACAAGCAATCAGCCCATTCTTCTACTAGTCAGGGAAGAATCAGTGCATGAGTTAAAATACTATAACAAGAAATGAAACCTTATCTCTGTTTTTTAAAAAAAAAAAAAAAAAAAAAAATCAAACCCTGGGAAGTAATTTTTGCTAGCTTTAAAAAAGGCCAATTCATAAGTTGCATTTTTGGGGTTCCAAAATAAAGAGACCTTTGCTGCATGGCAATGTCACTTATTCCAAAGCTTTCAGGAGACATTAAGAACTCCCAACTCGATCTCTGGGAATAATCCGTAGATCTGAACCATGCTTTAGAAATACATTTCCTAAACAAACAAACAAAACAGAATGTGTTACCAACCAACCAAATAAAATGTTACCTAAGCAAGCATACACATTTAAAGGATAATAATACATTAGGTCAGTGTTTAACATCTTTGTAGTAATTCCTCTAAGATACCAGAAATATACTTTTTAGGTTTCCATGGAATTTCACCTTATCCCCTTTACTACAAAGGACTCTTTATTTTTAAATAAAAATACCAGACCCAAAGTCATCCAATAAGACTTCCAAGCTATGGCCTTTCAAACTTTGCAGTTCCATATTTGAACATCTGATTTCACTTATACACCATAATAATTTCAAGACCAGGAAATGAAGTTTTACTTCTCCATAATTATTTTTTTTAACTTGAGGTCATTCGTGCATATATTCATTTTTAATTCTCTCCTTGGTTCAGTACTTACCTGCTTCTAACTTCAGAACCTCAACTGTACTTTTCTTTTAGGAAGGCTCTCCACATATCCAAGCATAAGCCAGTCTCATTTTAGCATAAAAAAAATAATCTTGAACTTCATATTTATTACCATATAGTCTTAATCATGACAGTCTTTTCAAGAGGACATAGTATGAAAATTAGAAGCTTCTAATACTTAGATGTCTAGAATATTTCCTGCATGTATTCAGGATTGTCATTCAGGTTGCTATTTTCTTCTATTAAATGTAACATTTGAAAATGAAAACACATTGCTAAAAGTGATGCATTATTTAATTACTGTATGGAACTTTTTTTTTTTTTTTACTTCACACTGCTACTGCACAAAACAGACTATAAGTAATTCTACAATATCAGGTTTTAATAATATCTGCCTATTCTTATTCATCTTTGCGTTGACTTGTAAAAACAGAATAATTGTATTTCTCGCCCAAGCACCCCATTTAAGGGAGGTAGAATGCTCTCATAAAAAAGATGAAAATGTTAAACATTTGTTCAAGTTATTAGCATATTGGAACAAAGCTACCCTTTTTCAAACTTCACTTTTCCAGCACGTGGATCAGGATCAAAACTGTTATACTTACTCAATGTAAAGAGTATTAGAAAAACAGTTCAAAAGAATGTGTTACCAGAAGATGTTCTGTTTTTAGAGATCTGCTAAGACCACATACTGAAGAGATCTATAAAACCCACTGAACACAAATCTGTCACACCAGCAAACCAGAGAACTAAGCTTACTAATCTAGATGAAAAGTATCTGTATTGCAATAGCCATCATAAAACTCTAAAATTTTAAAACAAGCCACAGCTGCATCTCACACAGACAGCAGTTCACCCCACCTCTCAGTCTGTTTCCATCATTAATATCACAGCAGTTTTATTAAAGTTATGGCATACTATTCCCTGAACTATCAAGGATTTAAAATTGAAATCAATACAGGAATTAAGCGCTAAGCCTAGCTTTTTCAGCTTTCATTTCCGCTGCTCCATGGAATCAGGTAGGGAGCATGAGAGAAAGTCATACTTGTATAGTACTTTTATTCAGAAAGGTAGGGAAATAGTAGAACAGTGCAAAACCTCTGAAATCCCCAAGGATTACTAAAATTTTATTCCTAGATCATCTTATTTTGGGAAGTTTCTGAAGACTAAAGTAACTTCAATCTACAAGAACTTTAATATATGTAAAAAAAAAAAAAGAGTGCGTTTTACACTAACAGGTTTTTGAGATATCAATTAGTAAGGCTGAACGCAATGTTATATCTAAATTGTATATGTTTACTTGTAAACTGAGGAGGGATTTTGGTCTGGGTCTTGGGTTTCGTGTAGGTCCTTTTTTGGTTGTTCTTTTTTTTGGGGGGGTGGGGTGGGGTGTTTTTTGGGTTGTTTTTTCTCCCCCCAAAGAAATAAGA